>APFE030841723.1:0-22399 GCA_000404065.3 Pinus taeda | reverse complement strand
TGATTTAGAGAAGGAAAGACGTGGCTGCCTTGGTATTATCACCGGTTCTTGTGCAGGTATTGAGCAGCAGAGGCAGGCAAGCAGCGGAAGAGATTTTGAGCCAGTGATTGATTCAGATCTGAGCTGTATTGTGTGTAACAGAGGTGGAGATACTTGTGAGAAGTATTATGCTGTGTAATGTTACATGAATCAATCATTAATATACAGATAGTTGGGGTTTTTAGCGAGATGCTTTCCCCGGGATACATACTGTGTTAATGTGTGAATGCTCTTGATGTTTTATTGTTATTGATGCTGCTATGTTGATGATCAACGTAGAGAAGCTTATGTATTGTGTATGTTTTCCACAATAGTACATGATCAGGATAATCTCTGTTGAATATGTGTTAAATTATTCAAAATTTCTACAAGGACTAGAATAAGTAGTTAGAATTAGTATAGATAGGATATGATACATATAGGTTAGCTATTTCTTTTGTTGATTTAAAGGAAGTCTTCCTCCGGGGAGCAATATTTCAACACCTATAACAGTATACGGGGTCCTTTAAAACCTGTCAGAACTAGCCATTCCAAATGAAAGCGGATCTAATTGGGTTCTGCAATCGGGTTAGTTCCCCTTGTTGGCATAGCGAACATTCGTCGCGTCAACAAATTGGTGCTAGAAGGAGGGCCAAACCACCATCCACAACTTTCACGATTTCATCTATAAATGTCATGCATGGATTCGAAAAGATTAATGTATGGATTGTGAAGGTTGAAAAGATCATTCCGCTCATTTGGAAGAGCCTCATTTTGAAGAAGCAGAGATCCCTCTAAATCCCGTGTTTGGGTCACCCAAAGAAGAGAGAGTGTGGGAGTATCCTGTCACTCAGGAACAACTAGTCAGAGTACTTACTCGGGCTTACGCTTGTTCCCTCTCTCAGCTCCCCATATTTCACTCTTTACCTCCGACAACTAAAAGAAAGACAAGGATTTGTCCCATAAATGAAGATACATTTGCAGTCCCTTCTCTTGAAGATATTGTGCTAGAATCCTTGCAAAGTATTAACACTCCTTGGGAAGAAATTCCTACGGATCCACTCTCTGAAGGTAATCCCTGGCTTGATTTGGGAAATCCTAATAAAGAACACCTTGAAGAAACCTTCAACCAGAACCTCCCTATCCATAATATGGCTAATGTTCCTCCTCCAGGTGGGAATCAGCTTCTATAGCCTCCTCCGGGTGGGAATCACCCCCCACCTCCTCCAGGAGAACTCCCTCCCTGGCTCGCTCAGGATACCGTAGTAGTACCTGGGCAGCAGCATGCCTTACCCAAGAATGCAGAAAGAGTATAGCCTAAATTCGACCCTGAGTGGGGAGACACTGTTGATAACCATATTCACTCTTTCTTCCTAGCTGTGCACATGTTGGGGGTAGCCAATGAAGATGTAGTATGTCACTTATTCCCTTTTACTATGATTGGTGCAGCCTCCACATGGTACTTTAGCTTGAGATTAGGATCGATCACCTCATAAGGTTCCTTTCAAGAGGCCTTTCTAGACAAGTTTGGCGATGACAAAACACTTGCGGCCTTAGTTTTAGAACTATCTTGTTTGAAAATGGAAACCAAAGAAAAGGTCAAGGATTTTAACATCTGGTTCAACACTTTGTTCAATAGAATCCCAACTAATGCTAGACCTACTGAGGAGGTGCTCATGGAATTCTACATCACTACTCTCCCTATCCCTACTGCGATGTGGGTCAAGAGGAGCAATGCACAAACCTTACAAGGTGCTATCGATGAAGCAATAAAAGTCGAGAATGAAATGATCAGTATCACAACATTTCATCATACAACCGAAGAAAAGAAAGCCTCGAAGTCATCCAAAAAGAATAATGGGAATGATAACAAAGTGGCTGAGATCAAAGAAAAGGATACCACAGATGTGGAAGGTTTGCATCGGATCATTAAGAAATTGATGAACACAGTCATCGATATGAAAAGGAATTTTGGAGAGAGTACAAATGGGAATGGAAGAGATCATAACAACCGAAAATTCTTCAAACCTTTCTATCGTAAGAAGATAGAAGGTGGTCATGGCCAACTTGCGCTGCCTACTCCACCCAATGAAGGGATTTTAAATACGGAAGAACTGGCTCTTATCAGATCACTCCTTATGAAAGGAGAACCGATAGTGGAGCTGGAGCCAAAACAATAAAATGAGGAAGAATACCAAGTGGAAGAGCCCTTGGATGAGGAATCTCAAATCAATGTACTGTGGGATTTCTATACAAATGAGAACAATGACGACGAAGGAGATAGTACTGCAGAAATCCACACCAATGAAATCCACACATGAAGTAAAGGGCCACTTGTGGGTGTGATGAAGCCTGTAGACCAGGCAAAGAAAGATGTTCACCCTTTGAAGGCATCCGCTCCCAAAGTTCTTGTTGAGAAGGGTAGACCTAGTGGTTATTCCATTGTGAATTATCCACAGAAAGACAATACATCTCCAAATGCAACAAAGGTGACTTAAAATGGTAAACTCCCACCTAAGAATGGAAAAAAAGGTATGTTTACTCTGCCCTACCTTGTTTATAACATTGAATACAACATTGTGGATGACCTTAAGAAATCTTGAGCTAATATCACATACTTTGATTTGTTAAAGTTAACGCAACAAAGAGATATGATTTTGAAAGCTATGAATGAATGAAATTGCAAATCTCCCACCATTCTGAGTAGCCAAAACAAGAATTCGGTGTCTAGACCTGTTAGTATCCCTGCTACAACGCAAATTCCATTAGCCATGGAAGCCACTCTGTCAAAAATGAATTGAACGCCTCAAGATGTCAGTGCGGCCATGATAGGAAGAAATCAGAATCCATGACTCCACCTTTCCTTATCACATTTGAGATCTTCAACATGAACGTACAAAATTGCTTGGTAGGTTCGGTGCCTCGTCCATTGTTATGCCTTATGTTTTTGCTAAAAGACATCATGCAATACTCGAGAAAAATCGAACTCAAATTATGCAACTAGACAGAACGAATGTGAAAGTAATTGGAGAATTGAAAGATGTACTGATTCGGATGGCTGCCAAACCACAGTACACACAAGTCATTAACATAGTGGTAGTCGACATACTTGAGGCATATGGAGTGCTTCTTAGTAGGGACTGGTCAAAAAATTTGAATGGATATTTCTCAACTAATTGGTCCCATCTCTTGCTGCCTTAGAAGGGAAAAGGTGATATGCTGAGAGTTGATCGAGAAAGATACATGAAGTATGTGGTGACAGAACTAAACGATCCCAATGAACCTGTAATGTTTACCAACTCTATCCTTGGGAATTATAGTTTTGACATTTGTGCCATCGAAACCTGTTTCAAAGAATTCCATGCAGAGACAGTTGAAGAAACTGTGACAAACACACAGTTGGAAGCTCCCCCCCGTAGTCCAACTGATGAGCCACCATGTAATATAGTAGACGATAGAACCAATTTCGTAGGAAGCAGTTCATTCAATGTAACATTATATTCTATTTTTTGGACACTCTACTTTGATGGCTCTAACTGCCTTGAAGGTGCAGGTGCTGGTAGCATTCTCATTGAACCGTAAGGGAACCAACATTTGATGGCTAGCCAGTTGGAGTTCGCATGCACCAACAACATGGCAGAATACGAAGGATTGCTGTAGGGCCTAAAAAAATCCATTGATATGAAGGCAAAAAACCTTAAAGTTTTTGGTGACTCATAGATAATTTTGGACTAGGTAAGGAAAATGATACACTACAATTTGCCACACCTAGTAAGATACCAACATGAGGTATGGAGCTTAATTGACAATTTTGATTATTTTAATATCACGTACATACCTCGAGGGAAAAACCAAGATGTACATCTGATGGTTGGTATGGTTGTGAAACTTTTTCCTGATCTTAGACTAAACAAGAATAAATGTTACATTTAATTGATTTTCAGACCATCCATGCTTGATAACATCTCAAATTAGCAGGTGTTTGAAGTGATGAGCAAATCCTCGAGTTCCTGCATGGTGAAAAAACATTCAAAAACACAGTCATTGATGAAAAGGAGCATGAAAAGCTTATGAATGGTAGTGAAGATGAGGAAAAGGAGCAGCTCAATATAATTCCCAAGTCAGTTGTTAAGATGGAGCACCTGTATGACCTGCATGATAAATTTAAGAAGCCGATTAACTGCAAAATGCATAGGTCATCCATGAAGTATGAATTGGTCAACCTTAGAACTGAAGAAGACCCGAAAATTGTTAAATTGGGCTTGGGATGCTCTCCACGAGAAAAGGTTGCATTTTTTAAGCTGTTTAAAGAGTACAAGGACGTCTTTGCATGGACATATGGCGACTCAAAAACCTTCGATACTAGTGTTATGCAACATGTGATTCTGTTGGAGAAGGATGTTAGGCCATACCAACAAAAGCTTTGCAAGATGCATCCAAGCCTGGAACCATTGGTGAAGAAAGAATTAAACAAAATGTTGGATGCCAAAATCATTTTTCTTATCAGGTATACTCGTTGGGTAGCCAATCTCATGCCAGTAAGAAAGAAAAATGGAGACATCAGGTTATGTATTGATTTCAGAAACCTGAATAAAGCATCAGAGAAAGATAACTATCATGTCCCTTCTATGGAACACATTCTTCAGTGCGTTTCCGGGTCTGAAATGTTGTCCCTATTGGATGGTTTTTCGGGATATAATCAAGTGTTGGTATCAAATGGAGATTAGCTTAAGACAACATTCAACACTAAATGGGACACTTGCACATACTGTAAAATGTCGTTTGGACTTATTAATGTGGGTTCCACATTTCAGAGAGCTATGGAAATAGCTTTCCGAGGATAGATTAACAAATCAGTAGTAGTGTACATGGATGACATTACTGTGTATTCATATCACAAAACAGATCATATTTATCACCTAAAACAAATTTTTGAAAGATGTCGAAGATACAGAATATCGTTGAATCCCAAGAAGAGAATCTTTGCAATTACAGAAGGGAAACTACTGGGTCATATCCTCTCTAAAGAAGGGATTGTCATTGATCCTGAAAGAATAGAGACCATCATGAGAGTACAACCCCCTGCAAATAAAATGCAATGCAATATTTATTTGGGAAAATTAATTTCGTTAGGGAATTCGTTTCAGGTTTCACAAAAATAGTGCGTCGCATGAAGCTAATGATGAAGAAAAACATTGCGTATAGGTGGAGCGATGAAGCTAAGAAATCATTTTAGCGAATTAAGGAGGCCATCACAGAAGATCTTGCATTGGTCAGCTCCAATTTCGACAAGGAATTCTTCTTGTACACTTTTGCTTCTGATGTTTCATATGCCGCAATCCTCACCTAAAAAATGATGATGGAAACGAAGTCCCTATTTCTAATATGAGATCTAATCTTTAGGGAGCAAAACTGAACTACCCATACGTGGAGAAACAAGGTTTTGGGGTTTTTAAATCCGTAAAATATTTCCGCCCTTATTTATTAAAGGCCAAGACTAAATTAATCATTCCCCACCTTGTTGTAAGAGCCCTCTTCGTACAGAAAGAAATGGGTGAATGGAGAGGGAATTGGATAACTGCCCTTCAAGAACACGGTCTCGAGATTAAGCCGATGAAGATAGTTCGAGGGCAAGGATTGTGTGAGCTGGTGGCAAAAGCCTTGGCAGATAAAGAAGGAGTGTATGAAGAACCAGAAGAATAGAGCATACATAATGCACAAGTAGAATTTAGGGAGGAGCCCCTATGGATAATGAGACGTTGATGTGTAACCGTGAAACGCCAGAAGTCCCTTTGGACCGTAAGTCGTGGTATTACGACATACGCTTTTATTCAACACGAGGATCATGTCCTAAGCAAATGGATGCATCATGAAGGAGAGCTCTCAGATTAAAATCTAATTAGCATCACTTGGCCAATGACACATTATACAGTAAAAATTATGATGGATTTTGGCTGAGTTGCTTGGAAAAGGATGATGCCGATCATGTCTTGAAAGAAATGCACTGATTAAGGTGGATATTGGTGGCCACCCACCAATTCCACTTGGATCCCCACCATTGCTTCTTTCAGTTTTTCATTTCCTTAATTATAGCACATTTTACTATTTTTAGTAGTTTTTTGGGTTCTAAACTTCCGGAGCCGTTTTGAGGCCCTAAACGACATTTTTGGGAAATATACCGCCAACAATTTTATCTCTAAAATCATATTTTTCATCGTAGTCCTCGGAGAGATCTTTCCAATGGGCTATCATGCACATCAAATGGAGATAATATACCATGTCGTGACCTCAGGAAGTTGGCTGTCCAACTCACCCCAACGAGGCCCATAAACTCTTGGTGTTACATCTCTTCGGGTTAGATTTTTGGTTGTTTAGGGTTTGCTCTTATTGTTCAATAATAAAAATGC
The DNA here is from genome assembly GCA_000404065.3 of Pinus taeda. NCBI lineage: Eukaryota > Viridiplantae > Streptophyta > Pinopsida > Pinales > Pinaceae > Pinus > Pinus taeda. The sequence continues at coordinate 15,974 of APFE030841723.1, read as the reverse complement.
CCTTGAGCCTCATTGTAAGACAGTTCAAAGGCATGTAGTCGCCACATCTCTTCTCAGAGATAAGCTACCATCGGCTTAGCTAGTTTATTTCCATTCCTGTTTGTAAGCATATTTCAATATTTTACATTAATGAAATGAAGTATTATTTCCATTGCATCTCTGTGTTTACGGTTATCTCTATAATTTGTTGCATTCCTGTTTAAATCTGGATCATGCATGACGGCCCAACAGGTGGTCACTATGGAGGAGAGACCACTGCTCACAAAATATGAAGAGCTAGATATTATTGGCCCACGGTGTTCAGAGACTCACATTCCTATGCTCGAAAATGCAAGGTATGTCAAACTGCCGCAGGACGAGAAAGAAAGCTAGTCGTTCCCCTTAGGCCCATTATGATCTAGCTCGTTCCAGCAATGGGGTCTAGATGTCATAGGTGAGATCACTCCGAACTCTTTATAGTAGCATAAGTATATACTTGCGGCAACCGACTACATCACCAGATTGACCGAAGCCATCCCGCTTCGGAAGGTTAACGAAGACGAGGTAATATCTTTTATTGAGAAATCTATTATCAACATGTTTGGCATCCCTGACGCGCTCATATTTGATAATGCTTCTTACTTTTCATCACTAAAATTGACTGAATTTGCTATCGATAAATAAATTCGCCTAAGGTATGCATCAAACTATTACCCCCAGGGAAATGGAGTTACAAAGTCCTCAAACAAAAACCTCATCCGTATAATCCGTAAATCTGTCGCCGACAACTAGAGGAATTGGCACAACACTCTAAAAAACGCCCTTTGGGACGATAGGGTCACTCCAAAAGTAGCATTAGGAAACTCCCCATACTTCCTCATCTATGGACAGGAAGCCATCTTGCCTCCTAACGCTACCTTTCCCTCTTTACAACTCTCCCAAGCTTCAAGAGGGACCCCTTCAACCTTACTTCAAAAAAGGACCAACCAACTAGTGAGGTTGGAGGAATTGAGAGATAAAGCCAGAAATAAATTTAGAAATCACCAAATGATTGTAAAGAGATGGTTTGACTGTCATATGGTAGGAGATAAAGATTACCAAGTAGGAGAGCTAGTCTTGAAATGGGACAAGCTAAGTGAGCCAAAAGGTAAGCACACGAAATTCCAACATTTATGGTTGGGCCCGTTCCGAGTTGAAGAAAAAATCAGTCAGGAAACTTACAGATTGAAAATTTTACAGGGAGAAACTAAAAAAATCCTTGTTAATGGCCGACATCTTAAGAGTTACTTCCAGTAGCCACCACATGGTGGTTACCTCCTGAGTAGGTTAGGATTCATTTTATTTTTTTGTTAGTTTAGTTACATTTTCCTCCTGTCCTTTCCTGTTTTATGCAAAATTTATTTTCCTTTTGAATTTCCGTCATTTTCAGCCAATTGATTTCGGTCCTTCAGTCTCGTTTTCACCTTTATAACTCTCTTCAGATTGCCCTCATTCTCCACCTTCATCTTTTTGCCTCCCTCAGTAACCTGCTGATGAGTTTGCCAATCCTAAATTCATCGTTACCTTGCAAATCAAGAAAAATTTCAATGAGCCTATGAGAACTGGAAAATCAGTGGTGAAATTGAAATTAGATCCACTCATTGGCATCTGTTGGGAAGTAGGTAGGATTTGTTGATAACCTGGATACCAGAGCATGTAGGGGCATCTTTATAAAATGAAAAATATGTGACCACAGCTGGACGGGCATGGCAGAATGCCGCATTTTTAAAATCCCATCTTGACCTAGCCTATACTTGTCTATAAGGTTTATTGTCATTCTCCATTGGTTCCATCCACCACACTAAAATTTCTAATATCTGTCATCTACAAGTAAACCTCCTCTCATGGGCTAAGCTCGCTGTTGTATATCCCGTGGCAAATTTAATTGTGCTCTAGTCCTTATGCTTGAAACTGGAAGGACTTATGTAAAAGAAAATGAAATGTTGAGTCCTTGTGCCAATTTGGAAGGACAGGTTGTTTGGGAAGCTGATTAGAGTAGGGACTGTTGCTAGACTCAGAGTATCGGTTAACACAGCAAGCCCAACCTTGCTTAAATGGTTTAAAAATATGGCATGATCCATGACTACACCCCATTCAATCACACGAAAGTATAACACTAAAATTCTTACATAAAGTGCAGATAAACATATCTACATCAAGTTTGATGAGTGATAAAGAGTTGAGGTACACATCTAAACAGGTATTGACAGACGAGCGATGGCCCCGGAAGGATTTTGAAAGTAGAAAATAGGTAAAGAAAGGTCAATAAATCCCATAATATAACCATTGGAGAAAGCCTGTCAAAACCCTATCAATAAGTAGAAGTTATTTGTCTTTATCTCGCCTAAATCTATTAAATGCTGAAGTGGAACCCATGCCTATCCATCTATATAGTTTTCATTTCAACTTTATTTTAACACCCTGATGTTCTACTGATCCATAGTTTATTTGTTAACAGAGATAACTAGTTCGCCATTTGTTGTGGCCACAACCACCACCCTATTAAAACCCACTCTAACAACAAATTTGAATGGGTCCCCTAGAATTTTGATCTTTCATTTCTCCGAATGATATCACTCTGAATGATCTGTTTTTATCCCAGGGATTTCAATTCTGTGCTGAGTCAAATCTTCAATTCTTAATGGTTAAGACCCCCTGAATAAATCTCTGCGGCATGATTCATTTATAACCCAGACTGGCCCTTCATTCATGTTCTGTCATCGGGAATTTTCTCAATCATCATAAACATTCATGGTACTCTATGCCCGCACATATAATCACCCCCAATATTTACTATGGGTGTTGTGGAATCAACCCTCAAAAACCTTCTGTCGCGTCCTCATCTCTATATCAATGCTTTGATAATAGAAATACTCTTGGAGCATCCTTAACTTACCTTTTCCATGCTTTTTTGGTCTTTATACATCTCCATATGCTTGCCTTTATCACTATCGCAATATCACAATTTCCATGGTCACGCTACGCATTCCCCTCTTGCATCCGATATGTGATGAATTTTCGAACCCGAATGTAATTAATCGCATATATATCCTATCAGGTCCGTCGTTACATCACTTATGGCAATCGCTTGCCCGCCCCCCCATCACATATCGCAATTGCGCTTCATTGAAACCCAAGGTCCATTCACTCGCCATTGAAACATTGTGATGTGATATTTGTTAAAGCTTCTCCACCGTTGATAAGAGAATATGATCCAACAGTCAACCGATCACATCTCATATCACAATCGGTAGAAGTTGAGGCTCATACATAAGGCGTTCCGCGATATGGTGGACCCACCGAGATCATTAACCACAACACATTTATTTTCGGGTTTGCTTCCCTAATCGCAAATTGTAATCGGTAGAGTTCAACGTTTATATATAAAGTGTGATGCGATATGGTGGACCCGACGGACTATTAAGCACAACGTATATATTTTTGGGTCTAGCCTATCACACATCGTAATCGGTAGTCGGCCTATCCCTGAAGGCATTTAGAAATGATTGCTAATGCTCAGAGGGGGATTTGAGCAGATAGAGGTCGGGAGCCAGAGAGCCCAAAAGAGGAAACAAACAGACAATGCTGATTGGCTTAAAAGCCACAGAAGATAGGAGACAGGGACAAGCAGTGCTAGGATAGAGCAAAGACAGAGACAGAGAGTGAGAGGGAGAGTCTGTGTACTCAGAGCGGCTTGAGGGATTCAAGCAAACTTCTGCTATTTTGTATCTGTTGTGTTGAGACTCAATTTGAGCTCTGATTTTGTAAAACTCTGCTCTTGAAGACATATTAAAGAGGTCATCACTGAAGGCTGGTCCAGGAGACGTATCCCAAGAGTTTTGGGTGAAATCCATATTAAACTTGGTGTGTTTATGTGTGTGTGTCTATTATGTTCCTCTAACTGCTCAATTGTCTATATTATTTGCAATCTTATCGATTTGTTGCACTAAGTAATATAGGCAAATCCATGCAGATGAGTCTATAATATCTTAAAAGTAATCTAAGATCTTCATAAACAGATCAAGTGGTATCAGATATTTAGGTTTGCTAAGGTTAGACAAGCTTGTGCTAGGTTTTTTTTTTTTTTTTTAATGCTAACTAGGTCAAAGCTCAAATCAAGAAAAGGAGAAATTGTTGAGGCCGATCCAGAAATTGGAAGAGTCTATCGTCAGAGGAAAATGGCAGAAGAAATTCCCTTGGGAGAAAAACCCTAGTTCATGGACAACTTCATGACCATGAGAGCCATGGTGGAAGAGATGTATCGAGAATTTAAGAAAGGTCAAGGTTAAAGTACTTCGACCTCCAAACAATACAAAGGAACATAATAACCTCTTCTAGATTCCCATCTAGAAGGAAAAGGAAAATAAGAGAGGACTTCTCCATCATCTACTCCATCATCACCATCCTCATCATCTTCTTCACATAAAACTAGCCCTGAAAAGAAAAAGAAGAAAATTGTTGTGATTAAATTAGATATGAAATTTGATTTGCCAATTTATGATGGTGAATTAGATGCAGAAAAGCTACATAACTGGATTAGATAGATTGATGTATATTGTAGGGTGCAGAACATTAATTCGGAAAGGAGAAAGATTCAACGGGCTAGTCTTTGCATTGGAGGAATTGCACTAGTGTGGTGGGAAGGCAAGACACAAGCTGATCTAAAGAGACATGGTAAAATTCTTTCTACCTAGAATGAATTTGTTTCTACCATAAAAAACAATTCTATCCACTAGCATATATGCAACAAGCAATGATGAGTTGGCAAACACTTCACCAATTAAAGGGCCAAAGTGCACAAAGCTATACCCAGGAATTTAGAAAAAGATCTTTAACTCTAGGCATTTCTCTAGACACACCTGAAACTTTGCTGAAGTATATAGGTGGTTTGCATAGCTATTTGAGGCACACCATTCTCATGTTTAATCCCACTAGCCTAGATGAGGTATTAGTTTAGGCTACACATATAGAGGCTAGAGGTAAGAATGTGAACCTAGAGATTGGGGGATCATCAAAACCATCTGCAAGCAAAAAGAAGGAAAATAAGAAGTAGAAATGGAAGGAGAGGAAGGAAAACACTGTTAAGAAAGACAAACCTTCATGCACTCACTACATGAAGGATGGACACGATGATGAACACTACTGGTTTTTGCATCCGAAGCTGAAACCCAACAAGTTTAGTGGTAAGAAGAAGAAGATTGCTGTTGCTATTCAAAAAGACTTGGGGTCAGACTCAGGTGATGAAACAACAATCACAACCACATTTATAAAAGGTAAAAATTATGAAGCATCTACAATTAATTTTGCACAATCTATTGATAATGAAGATAATGAGAGGAAAAGACATGAGCTTTTTCATATTAGATTTATTTCCAAGCAACAAAAGATTGATACTTTATTTGATAGTGGTTCACAAGTAAACTTGATTTCTGAAACAATTGTAAAGAAGTCGGGCTTACTAAAAGCACCTCACAAGAAGCCATATCCATTAGGTTGGGTATGTGATAAAGCAAAGCTACAAGTGACTAGACAATGTAAACTTAGGTTGCTATTGGGTCAACTTTTGTAGATGAGGTTGAGTTAGATATAGTTCCCTTGGATATATGTGGTATTGTTTTAGGAAGTCCTTACTTGTATGATATAAAAGCCATTTTCTATAGAACTGAAAATAAGTATCAACTCACAAAAGATGGAATAGAATATATTGTAAGAGCTCATTAGCTCAAAAGTAACTACACTCTCATAAACTCAGGGCAGATGAAAAGAATTGTAAATTTATGCAAGCAATTTTTACTAATGGTTGTAAAGGAAAGAACCCTGATAAGATCAATGTATTTGAAGGTTATGATGCTAAACATAAAGCTGATATAGTTAAAGTTGTTTCAGAATATGATATCCTATTTCAAGAACCTAAAGGTCTGCCACCCAAAAGGGAAATAGTGCATGATATTCATTTGCAGAAAGATGCTCCATTGCCTAACATTGGAATGCACATGTTATCCGCTTTAGAGAATATAGAGATCAAGAAGAAAGTACAAGAGCTACTTGATAAAGGGTTCATAAGGCCAAGCACATCACCATGTGGATCTCCAATCGTGTTAGTGAGAAATAAATATGGTTCATGGAGGATGTGCATTGATTATAGAGCACTAAACAAAATAACGATAAAAAATCATTATCCTCTTCCTCGCATTGATGATCTATTAGATCAGCTGAAAGAAGCTGTTTACTTTTCCAAGTTGGACTTGTGTAGTGGCTATCATCAGGTCAAAGTAGCAGAACAAGATGCATGGAAGACTACTTTCAAAATAAAGCAAGGGTTGTATGAATGGATGGTTATGCCTTTTGACTTAACTAATGCTCTTGCCACTTTCATGAGAGTTATGAATGATGTACTCCGATATTTTATTGATGATTTTGTAATTGTATATTTAGATGACATTCTTGTTTTCAGTAAAACATGGGAAGAAAATTTGAAGCATGTAAAGCAGATTCTAGATGTTTTGAAAAAAGAAAATCTCTATGTGAAGTTATCAAAATGTGAATTTGGCAAAACATCTTTAAATTATTTGGGTCATATTGTAGGGGGTGGTGAACTGAAGATAGATCCCTCTAAGGTTGAAGTCATTGTGAACTGGCTTAAACCCAAATTTGCTACAGAAGTTAGGAATTTCCTAGGAGCAACACAATATTGGAGAAAGTTTATTGCTAACTTTTCCTTGATTGCAGCTCCCTTACATGCTTTAACATGATTGAACAAGGTGTTTCAGTGGGGAGGAAAACAACAAAAATCCTTTGACACCTTGAAAGAAAAAATTAGTATAGCACCAGTACTAGCATTGCCAGATCTTCGAAGAACATTTGAGATTGAAACAGATGCTAGTGACTATGCCATAGGAGCAGTGTTGATGCAACACGGTAAACCCATATGTTATGATTCTGAGACGTTCACTTCTGCAGTAGTTAATTATCCCACATATGATAAAGACTTGTATGGATTAGTACAGAGTGTGAAAAAGTGGAAACATTACCTAATGTGTAAAGAAACAATTATACATACAAATCATAAACCACTTCAATATTTTCACTCACAAACTAAATTTCAGCAATCAAGACACTATAGGTGGATGGGTTTCTACAACAGTGTCATCTTGTCATCAGATATAAGAAGGGCATACACAATAATATTACAGATATGCTATCCAGACCAATCATAAATGCATCTACTATACTTAAGCATAACTCAGTATTGCATGAAAGCTACATTGAACAATATGCTCAAGATGTAGATTTTAAAGATGTATATGCAACTTTAAGTCATGGCAAACAAGTTGAAGAATTGGATTATCATATTAAGGACCAACTCTTATATCATTTGGGAAAGTTATGCATTCCACAAACTCAAAGAGTTAACATAATCCAAGAAGCACAGACTTCTCTTATATCAGGTCATTTTGGTGTAGGTAAAACAGTTGCACAACTGCAAAGGTTCTGTTATTGGTGAAGAATGCATGAAACAGTTTCTAGATATATTAAAGGGTGTACCATGTGTGCTAAAAGCAAGCCTAGTAATAGAAAATTAGGCCTGTGCACTCCACTTCCAGTTCCTTCTCGACCTTGGGAAAGTGTTTCCATGGACTTTGTTGGGGGATTGCCAAAGTCTAGAAAAGGTCATGATTTTATATGTTATTGTGGATAGGTTCAGTAAAAAGTGTATTTTAATACCTTGTAACAAGTGGATTACAGTTGAACACACAACGAAGTTGTTCTTTCAACATGTTTGGGTTCATTTTGGGTTACCCACTGCCATTGTATCTGATCAAGATTCCCGATTTGTTGGGAAGTTTTGGTAAAGTCTATGAGAATTGATGGACACCAGACTGAAGAAGAGCACAAATTTTCACCCAAAAACAAATGGCCAAATAGAGGTGGTCAACAAGACAGTGATCCGGTTGCTCAAGGGCTATTGCAGCAAGCATCCCAAGCTTTGGGATGAACATTTGTGTTATGTGCAACATTCTTACAATTGTGCCAAGCACTCTTCTACACAGAGATCTCCTTTTGAGACCTATTTTGGTTTTACACCAAGGTCTCCCATGGATTTTGTCTTTGGAAAGGACATATCAGTTGATGGACACAGTGATGTGGACAAAGCAACCAAGTTCATTGAACATATCTAAGAAATTCACCAGGCAGTGTAGGAACATATGGAAAGAAGCCTGGCCAAGTACAAGGCAAGGCATGACAAGCATCAAATTGAGAATAGATTTCAAGTTGGTGATCAAGTCTGGCTGTACATTAACAAAGACAAAATGCAAGGTGAAGGTAAGAAGTTGAAACCAATAAGGTATGGGCCTTTCAAGATACTTGAGAAAATTGGTGAAATCACTTTTCGCCTTGATTTGCCAGCTTACATGCACATCTATTCAGTAGTTAATGCAGAAAACTTGAGACTGTTTGAACCTTCATTGGTTGAAGATCCCGAAGAGCAAAGTCAGTTGCCTTCTATTGATGATATGTTGCCTGAATATCTCAATGAGTTGCAGGAAGATACAGTTTTGGATAGGAAGGTCAAAACAACGCGTAGAGGGGATGTTGAGTTCCTCAGAATTAGACTCAAAGGTTCAAACCCAAGCAGTGCAAGATGGATAGAGATTGGACAAGTGAGGAAGTTGTATCCTCACTTGATCGATACTTAAAAACTAACTTTTGGTGGTCCAAAATCCTTTTTAGTGGGAAGCATGATCCAAAATGGATCCAAAACACCCTCTAAGTCTTCAAAATAAAAAACTATCACATAGGGGAAAACCTTTAAAAAAAAAGGTGGATTACACTATCGATAAGGAAAAACAAGAGGAGAAGGCCAAAAACATAGTTATCGGAAGTCAAATGAACAATGCACATGAGCCGTCGGATTTGGCCAATCAACGGTCCATATCCAATCGGCATATTACAATTGGCGTTGACAGACGAAGTCCATTGGAAGCGGCCTTATGAGAAATTGTGATAACAATTGGTGCGATTAAACGAGAGTCGTTGATCTATGTGCGTAGATCAATGGTCCAGATCTATTCGCGCCATTGCATCACCAAAACACACATAGAAGGACTATCGGGGCCTGAGGACTATGTGATATGTGATTGCGATATAATCGCATCGCAATATTGCTTCAGAGTAATACAAAGGAGCAGGGCTGATAACAAATGTAACTGCGATAGCCAGACTCGATAAGATTATGGATGATATTTGATAAAATTACAAGTCTGGAAAAAGGGCTTTTTCAATGTATTTCACATTTTCGTTATCCTTTTAATAAAAACAAAGGAAATGCGAATAAAGAGATGAATCCGGACCCGAAAGGGTTTATATATATATATATATATATATTGAGTTCTGTAATGAACGGAATTTCAGGTGGGCCTTAGGCGGTAAGTGGTATTGGAAGGGCTGCGCCCGATCCCATCCACCGGCCGACACGTGGCATGAGAAAACTACCTTTTCGAGCGGGTAACTTCCTTACGCATTTGCCTCCCGAAATGAATCTCAGCTGCTGGATCAAGATCACTCAGATCAACGGTGGATATGCGATCGCGATATAAATGCAGACCCAATGGAGTTCTGGGGCAAAATTAATGATTTTTGAAGTCCAATAAATGGCAGTTTGGTGGATTTTTCCTGTGTTTTTGTGTATTTCTCTATGTAAATAGATAACGACCATTTTTGGGATTTCAAAGGCGCAATGGTCCCTTCTATTACAGAACAGGTGGCCACCATCCCTAAAGGCATTTAGCAATGATTGTTAATGCTCAAAGGGGGATTTGAGCGGACAGAGGCTGAGAGCCAGAGAACCTAGAAGAGGAACGAATAGACAATACCGATTGGCTTAAAAGCCACAGAAGACAGGAGATAGGGACAAGCAGTGCTAAGACAGAGCAAAGACAAAGACAGAGAGTGAGAGGGAGAGTCTGTGTACTCAAAGAGGCTTGAGGGATTCAAGCAAACTCCCACTGTTTTGTATCTGTTGTGTTGCGGCTCAATTTGAGCTCACATTTTGTAAAACTCTACTCTTGAAGCCATAATAGAGACATCACCACTGAAGGCTGGACCAGGAGACGTAGCCCAAGAGTTTTGGATGAACTCCATATTAAACTTGTTGTGTTTATGTGTGTGTGTCTATTATGTTTCTCTAACTGCTCAATTGTCTATATTACTCGCAATCTTATCGATCTATTGTACTAAGTAATATAGGCAAATCCATGCACATGAGTCTGTAATACCTTAAAAGTAATCTAAGATATTCATAAACAGATCATTGACAGACCGTTCTACATCCATATATTTAATTTGTATATTGAATAAGTCAAGAAGATGGAGGGTCAGGGGGATACAGAGAGTTTGTTTCTTCCTGCATGAGTATTACGTCTGGAGATGGAGGGAGGACTTTGTGTTGGGTAGAACAGCTTTTGATTTATTGTGCTAATAAAGAAGACTATTTGGGTCAAGAAGGAGCCTTTTTCAGATTCATTTTCCTCTTCAATGTGTTTAGAATCAGGATGTTGTTGCTGCCATAAATATAAATGTGTTTTGTTTTGTGCATATTGATAACAGGCAATTCGTGACTAGTCTTGGTTATTCAAATATAATTTGTTACCATGGTTAACTCATGAACGGTTGCTGATTAGAGACGTTGTTAAACATCAGTTGCAAGTTTTATTTGTATGGAAAGGAATGTGTATTCCTGTATGAGTAATTAGATTTCAATTAAGTTTTAATACAAAATTGTTCATCTATGCACCAATAATTGATTCATTTGGATTTGGAATCTATATATGATGTTTAACCTCTTTTTTGTTATGCTATTGTAGGATAGATTAGAATAGTTAGGACTAGCATAAGTAGTTAGAATTATTATAGATAGGATTCGATACATATAGGTTAGCCATTTCTTTTGTTGATTTAATGGAAGTCTTCCTCTGGGGAGCAATCTTTCAACACCTATAATAGTTTATGGGGTCCTTTAAAACCCGTCAGAACTAGCCATTCCAAATGAAAGCGGATCTAATTGGGGTCTGCAATTGGGTTAGTTCCCCTTGTTGGCATAGAAAACATTCGCCGCGTCAACACTTTCATATTCCAAATTATTCAAAGCCCATCTAGTTTCATAGTGTTGTATTCCTTCATTACAATTCACCCTTAGCTGTTCCAGATTCACCTTCAACTGTTCCAGATTCACCTTCAGTTTTCCCAGATTCTAATCCTCTTTCACAAAAAAAGCAACATAATGTTATATGCCAACATTGTGATCGAGTTGGCCATGTGAAAGATCATTGTTTTGATCTTCATCCATGTAATCATTGTCATAAAATCATTCGTTCTTCAAACATAAGCTTCAGAAACAAACCTCCTACAAGAACAAAGATTCATCTTGGATGGATCACTCTTGGCAATGGGCTTCAACAACCAAGAAGATATTTTTCTCATACAACATGATTTGTTCTCGAATATTGAATAGTCTTGCAGTTGAGTTCTCTCCATCATCTCACCTTGTATCTGATAGAGGGAGAAGTGATGGTTATCTACAAGCTTCAAAGCCACATCAAGCAAGGCTGAGCCACAACCTGCCATACCAAATTCAGAGTTGTAGCCAGAGTCAAAGATGCCCTTGAGCATGCCTTCAGTTGGTGATGCCTCTTCAAAGAATTGAGGACACTTTCTCTAGTAGAAGACTTCAATTTCTTTCCAGTTTTGGAAGATTTCCAGGAATTGCAATAAGCATTCGAGAGTTGGTGGTAATCCTTAAACCATCACAGGTTGAGACCTCCCTTTTCAAGAGAGGTTCTCCCTTTTATGCAGGGTGAGACCTCCCTTTCATGGTTGAAGGTTTCCCTCTTTAAAACATCAGAAGAACTTCCTCTAGTAGAAGACCTCAGCTTCTTGCCAGACCTGGAAGAGTTCTGGGAACTGCACTAAGAATTCCAGTGTTGGTGGTCATCTTGAAACCACCTCCCTTGATACCAACATTTCAGAGAGCACATTCAGCCTAGTGTTGCCATGCATTTTTGCATTTTTTTTATTACGACTCTCTTCTTGGACTCATACATAACCCTTCGTATTAAGGGGGGGAATGTTGGACACCTAATCCTCTAGGGGTTGGTGTGGAAGTTGAACAACTAAAGGGATTCCAAGGGACCACTTGGAATATGAAACCAAGGGTCACTCCTATGTATTATAAATATGTATCATTGTGAATAAGATATGCAATTCATTGATTTATCATTCAGATTTTGTTCACATTCCATGTATGTCTGACAGATCGCATAGTCAAAGTTCCTGCTCCTCGAAATCCTTTCCGACTTGCGATTGTGATTTGCAAGAACGCTCCCTGGATGCAATTTTTTATGTGATGCATTACATAAACCATCACATTTAGAAAATCGCAGAATTATCATAAATCAATGTTAAAGGGACCCTCTCCTATATTGTGATTGTGATGTTAACAAGCTCAGATCAACGAACGTTAAGTATGCATTATGCTTCTGCTCTATGAGACAACGAAGGTGTTTCTCGGCGTTTCCTCAACAACATGGTCATTTAACAGAGAGCAAGAACACAGGGAAGCAAGACATAGAAGGTAGAGAAAAAAAGAGACAACAAGACACAGAGGACAACAAGGCACTCTCAGCACATTTTACTAGAAACAACCCAACAAGATTCAAAGGCCAGATGTTCGAACTTCCACAAATACAGTGTCGTGCTTTAAATTATTGTAACAGTTTATGCGACTCCCATTTGTATTCAAACTCTGTTAAAATAGAAAATCCCTATGAAATCTTAATGTTTTATTAATCAAATAGGATTAAATCTCATAGCTGTCAATCGAATGTAGCTCAGGTGGCAGATTATGTAAAGAGATACCGTCTTTATAAATAGGTAGATTTTCGACTCTCCATAAGGGGGATCGATGATGTGAGAACCATTGTTGTATTGTTTTCAGTTAATAGAAATACCAATTGCAGTATACTATGTTTTAACCTGATATTCATTCTAGTTTCACTCCTATCCTATCATGCTCCTTTGTTATTAGTTTTCAGAACTTATTTGATTACTTGGAATTCAATGTTGCATTGCTCCAACTTCTTTCAATTTGTTGTGATTATTGTGAATGTCCTATCGAAATTGGTAAATCAAAGATGCCTTAGCTTCCATAAAATAGTGTTGTTTGTTGTTGTTTTTCTCTAATTGACTCCATGCCAAATGGTGGTTGTCCTCACACTCTTTCCCCTGAAAACTCACATAGAAAACCAGAGTTGGCCATTTGTATTTTAAAAATATTTGAGAGATCCCTCTCAGATTGGAAGGGATAACTTCCAATCAAAAGCTGGTTTGAAATAGTTACGTTGGGTTGAAGGGTTGATACAACCCGACCCCCACCAGCCTGGTTGACAACATTTTGGTGCGTCTGTCGAGAGCTGAAAATCTCCTTTTCTGAGATTCTCTTTGAGTCTCTTCTTTCTGATTCCTGAGGGTAACAGGAAATCAGAATTTCTGAAGGTTGTGATATTACCCTGGTGACTCCACTTTTATAAGATAGTGAAGATCGAAGTTTCATGGTGAATCCATTGCATGCATATCAATAGCTTGAATGTTTTCAAGATGAGTTCTACTGCAAATCTATTCCAGTCATCAGTGAAGGTGAATTCTATTCTATTTATCAATTCATGTGATGGATTCAGTTTTTATTTTGAGTTTCCCATATATGATCCACTACTGATTTTATTGTGTTGGGTTGTGTTATATTCTTTCCACATAGTTAACAGGGGGTTTGAGGGGTACCCGTAACCCCACTTTATGGGGTCCGGGGCAGCGCCTCAGAAAATTTTGGTTTTGGACCCTATGTTAGGTTGGGCGGACCCACCTATGGTTTTGTGCATGATTTTCGCACATGTTTTTTGGACGCGATGGTTTTCGGTCCATGGTATTGGATGCGATTCGGCAATGTATAAATATGTATTGTAACATTGAAAGGAACATAATGAAAATCAAGCTGGTAGTCCCGGTTTTGGGATCCAGTGGGAAATCTCTGTGTATATGTGTTTTATGTGGTATGCTCTCGCATTTTTATTTTTCCTGTGATTTAGAATTCGTATGTAGGTAATTTTTGTATGGGGCTAAAACCTACATTTGGTATTAGAGTTGTTTTGGCTTCAAGGGGATGCCTTTGTTGCTGAGGGGTTTCGCTCGGGCCTGTGGAAGACCCTGTTCAGTGGGAGATCTGCGAGATCGATTCTGGTGGTGAAAGAAGATGGCGAATAGTGGAAAGATAGAGATTGAGAAGTTCAATGGTCAGAGTTTTGAGTTGTGGAAACTCAATATGGAGGATCTATTGGTGGATAAAGATCAGTGGATCGCTGTAGATCCAGGTACTAAACCAACGGGAGTGACTGATGAAGAATGGAAGAAGCTGGATCGGAAGGCAAAGAGCACAATACGATTGTGTGTCTCAGATTCAGTATTGCTGAATGTATCAGGGGAAGCTACGGCGAAGGCTTTGTGGGACAAGTTAGGGGCTTTATCTAAGTCTCTGGTGAATAAACTGTTCCTGCGGAAAAAAGCTGTATAACCTGAGGATGAAAGATGGAGACTTGGGGACAGAGCATCTGAATGTGTTTAATGCTGTGGTAAGTCAGTTATTATCTGTTGATATTAAAATTTCAGATGAAGATAAGTGCATCAGTTTGTTTTGTTCTCTACTAGATTCGTGGATAGTCTGGTTATTGCAATAGGTAGCAATGCAACTGCTTTGCAGTTTGATGAAATAGTCTCAGCCTTGCTGACGGAGGAGATGAGACGGAAAAATATGGACAACCAGAATGGTGATGCCTTGTCTGTACGAGGACGTTCCCAGAATAGAAACAAAAATAAGTCATCGAGTGGGAGATCTAAATCTAGAGGGAGATCTAAATCTCCAGGAAAACCTACAAAGGTGGTGTGCTGGAAATGCGGAAAGGAAGGGCACTTCAAAGGGAGTGTAAATCTAAAGCTCCTAATAAAGGAAAAGGATTTGACGATGCTCCTTCTGCAGAGGCAAAAACCACCTCAGATGAAGGTGGGGATGTGTACTTGGCTTCTTCAAGTACACATGTAGATCATGAGGCATGGTTGATTGACTCAGGTGCATCCTTTCACTTCACTCCCCATAGAGAGTGGTTCTGCGAGTATGAGAAATACGATGGTGGTGATGTCTTCTTAGGAGATGATAGGAAGGCTAGAATCATTGGTCGTGGAAAAGTAAAGTTAAATTTGCAAGGTGGAAGGGTTAGAACCCTTCCGGGTGTTCTGCATATTCCTGCACTGGCCATAAATCTGATTTTCGTAAGCAAGTTGGATGATGCAGGTGTAAAGACAGTGTTCGAGAAGCATACCTGCAAGATGGTTTGAGGAGCACTGTATTGATGCGGGGAGTTCGGGTTGGAACTCTGTACAAGCTGCAAGGTAGCATTGTTGTTGGTGGGTGCAATAGTTCTATGGTTCCTGAAAATGGAGCAGAAAATCTAGTGGTCTCTGGAGAGAAGACCATGCTGTGGCATCAAAGGCTTGGACATATTGGAGAGAAGGGCCTTCGAATACTTCATGGTAAAGGTATGGTAGAAGGTATGAGTAATAGCTCTCTGGATTTTGATTTCTGTGAAAATTGTGTATATGGGAAGCTGAATCGGGTGAGTTTCCCGTCTGGTGGTAAGAGGACGAAACAGATATTAGAGCTTGTGCACAGTGATGTGTTTGGACCTGTGAAGGTTCCATCACTGGGTAAGTCTGTGTACTAGTATCATTTATAGATGACTTCTCAAGGAATACATGGATATATTTCCTTAAGAAGAAATCTGAAGTCTTTGACAGGTTTAAAGAATTTAAGGCTCTAGTGGAAAATCAGACAAAGAAGAAGATAAAGGTACTGA
>APFE030841718.1:0-16873 GCA_000404065.3 Pinus taeda | reverse complement strand
AATTCACTGAAAGCTATCTAACTCAAGTTAACTGACAATAACTAAATGATAGGCCACATCACACAAGTTAACTGAAAACTGACTCAAGTAACTATGAGACTAAATTTTAATTGACATCTTTGAGGAAGGCACAAGCCAAAGAAGCTATTCATTTCTACATTTTCAACAGAACTTTTTGTAGAGTTCCCCACATACACCCAAAATAAAACTCAAATTCAAAATATTTATTAGAACATTCCTAACCTCTCAAGTCATAAAAAAATACAGTAATATTGGAACTCTTCTCTTTTTTCTTTTTGAATTCAAATACAATATTTTAAAAGAATCTAAGTAATCTCTTCCCATTTTTTAAAGCTATAAATCAATTGCTAATCCATTGGTTATTAATCATCACCATAAATAATATAAAAGGTGTTGATTGATAACATTAAATAAATTGGAAAATGAAATAATAAATGACTTACATGCACATTATAATTATTTGACATAAACAATAATTAAAAACAATTAATTTCAAATTAAAACCAATTTAAGAAACATGAAATTAAAACTATTAATAATAAAATTGGAAATATTAAGAATCTAGTTTTTCTAATAAAGGTTGAGATTAGTAACCTACATTCCAATCATTTTAAAATCAAATTATATATATATAAATGATTAGTAAAAGAAAGTTATATATATATAAGAGGAATATTCTAAGTTTATAATATATAATAATTATTAGTAAAAGAGTTACCTTGTATTATTTTTTAATAAATAATAAATCACTTGGGCATGACATAGACATGCCAACTTTAATGATGGTTTTGCAAATGGTTGTTTGAATTAAGTGTTAATTAATGATGGTTTTGTAAATGGTTGTGAATTAAGTTTTAAATAATGAGGAGACTAATGTGGAACAACCTTTTCCATGTTTAAACGACGACTTTATATGAAGTAAATAAATGATTTAAAAACAATTTTAAATAAATTTGTTAGATCTACTTTCTTGAGTGCACACTTCTTTGGTCTTTTATGAATTATTGATCCGCTTGCGGATTCCAATAATAAATTAATTAGTTGAATTTACTTTCAACACCTTCTGTGACACGCCCATTTGCCTTGCTTTTTTGTGCCCCACAAAGACCAGCATGGGGTGTGGTGGCCGATTTCAAGTCACTCAATACGTCTTTTACCCACCACAACGACCTGGGTCAATGCCTCCCGCTTAACACGCAGATTCCTTTCCTTTATCTCTTAATATTAATCTTTTATGTATGTAATGTTTATCTCTTCTGTTTATGAACTTGTTGGGTTTAAAATATTAATAAATTTTTAGGTTTATAATATTAATTTTTTGGGTTTAAAATATTAAGTCCTAGGCTTTATTAAAATCTTTTGTTTTTAATATTTATTTCGTGTTTTTTTATCTTTAGGTGTATAATATTTTTCCCTGGGTTTACTAATTCTTTGGGTTAATAATAATAAATGCTTGGGTTTATTTGTTTCTTAAGTTTATAATATTAATAATTCCTTTGGTTTATCATTTAATCTCTTGAATTTAAAATATTAGTTCCTAGGGTTTATTAATCATTTGGGTTTTTAATATTAGTTTTTTGGGTTTATTGATTCCTTGGGTTGATTGATTATTTGAACTTATAATATTAATGTCTTGGGTTTATTGATCCCTTGTGTTTATGTAACAACTAATATTATATTAATATACAAAATAATATTAACATAATAAGTATAATTATATAAATATAAAACGTTATGGCTATTATTATTTTTTTGCTAAGCTTGGCAGGTCTATTCCATTTTCTATTATATAGTAAGCAAGTTTACACCACACAGAGTAACCAGGTGGCCTCAACTTGCCTCGAGGGGAAGCCAAGTCTGTTGGCCACCAGTCAGCGTTATAAGCCATCCGAAAACAAAATTGTTTCAGTCTTTCTAACCGGGCTAGATATGTCTCTATCTCATGTCCAGACACTACATAACTGTAAAAACAAACATATGCAAAAAAAACATTAAAAGCTAACCGTATAAACCAAAATTATGCATGGGGGAGTCTAGTCCTTATGATGCTCTGAGGAAAATGTGACTGGGGAAGGATCTTCAGCAGTAGCCCCTGACATACCATACAAATCCAGAATGCAAGGGATGTGGCGGTCAATTCTGTCCGTCCTGACGTCCTGTTTGTGCAGCTAGAATATAATTTTTTCCATGTCTTTCTTGTAATTCGGTAGTCCCTAGACTGTCACTGCCATCCCCACAGAAATTTTCTCCATCGCCTTACTGAATAGATTCTTCATTAACCAGTGCATGTAAAGATTTTGTTTAAACTGTGTGATTCTCCCTCAAGTATTACCTGGATCTAGAACAAGAGGTGCTCTACAGATTTACGACCCCTGCGAGTTTCCGACGTGCTCGGCCCCTTCTCTGTCTGGAGGGGTGGGCCTTTCCTACCACACCCACGTCCTCTCGTTGCTCGGGCCATGACCTATTTGGCAGAGCCCTGATGACACCCAACAGAAGTTATATTCATCAAACTTTTCTTAACATACCACCTTTTCCATGCATGATTTTCCTTTCCTCCATACCTCTCTACGTGTGTACAAGGGTAGCCCATAGACCGTAGATACCAAAGGGGGGGTCTCAGACTCTTACCCCAAGGCCCGTCATTTTCCCTTCCCCCTTACTATGGATTATATGTTGGTCGTCCCACTGCGTCTCAAGCTAAGCCCACAGGCCCTTCCTGATTCTGGTAGGATGCCTGCAGTGATTCCATCTTCTTGCTCCCTTAGCCCACAGGGAAATGGATTGGCCTCTCGTGTCCCTCCGGGACTTTCCTTCAATGCCATATGGGTTCCAGTTATCCCAGTGGTTTCTTTGCAAACTACTGCCATGGTTGCAGCCCCATCCCCTACCCTGAGCCTTTCCCTGCCTCTCTCTACAACCCCCAACCCCTCTGGAATTGCATTGCCTCTATCGTGTGTTCCCTTGGCCATAAATATAAAGCGTAGACCCTTAGAGCCCCGCAACCCGCTTTTGTCCCCCCTACCCCCCCACAGCCATGGTTTTGATCCAATTGGGAGAAAATATATATGCAAAACCAAGCCATGGCATGCAATTGCCGCCCCCATTGCCACCAACAACATTTTATTCCCAATTGCTTTGGGCGCTTACCCGTCTCTTCCCCCCAATAGAACCCCAACCATAACATAAATTCAATGCCGAGGCAAGGCCAAATTACATACTTGGTTTCTACTAGTGTCTTTTCGCAACCAAGGTTCCTCTTTTGTCGTCGACCTTCCCTTCCTCTGTATCGCCACCCTTCTCCACAACCTTCCCCACCTGCATTGCATGTCGAATGGCCTCACCTACTCCACCAACCTATGTTATTCCCTTCCCCGCCACCTTGCCCACTTACCAAATAGGCATTCATGCCGAAGGACACCGCACCCCCTACCTTGAGCATGTGGGGGGCGACGATGATTATTGCCCGAGTACTACGCATATCTGCACCCAGCCTGGCCTGAATGGCAATGACCCGCATCCTGATCGGGGGAAATGTTATGGCTATTATTATTTATATAGTTATTAATAATTAAAAATACTTATCCTTTTACAAAATACACCTAACAATTATTAATCTGGTGGGTGGTGGATATACGTCTATTGGCATATATCAACCACATTGGTAAATGTGGTTGTGCAAGTGTGTATATATATATATATATATATATGTTGTGGGACATTTGATATCTCTCCATACATCATTAGTGACTTTTGTTACTACCACAATGACAATACCTCTGGCCCAACGCAGAAATTTGCCTTCCTCTCTTGATGTCTTTTCATCTTATATATATATGTGTGTGTGTGTGTGTGTGTGTGTGTGTGTATGTATGTATGCATGTATGTATGTGTACAACAGCATAACTCAAATTTGAGTTAATGGATCATAAAATAGTGGAATAGTTGGGTGGACACCAATATCCACCTGGATCATTCTTCCCCCCTTAGGAAGCAATGGTCTCCACTGCATTGAGATCCTCCATGAGATGAGGAAACTTCTATTGAACTTGGTCCCTAGTGAGCCATTTTCCTTGGTGCAGAAGTTGGTTGACTTTGACAACTCGATACAGTTGGATCTTCTGCTAGCGAGTGTTCTTGATTTGTAGGTCCATGATCCGATTAGTTGTAGCTTGTTCCATGCAGTATGGATTTAACTTTGTTGGTGTGAGCTGGTCTGCAATGTCGGATGTGTCCAGTAATGGTGGAAAGTATGGTCGAAGGCAATCCACATTGAACACTGGGTGAAAGCCAAGGAATGGGGGAATGCTAATCTCAAAAGCATTATCTCCCACAACCTTGATGATGGTGTATGACCCATATCGAAGCGAGCAAATCTTGTAGTGGGACCCAGTGAGGAACTCCTTCTGCAAATGTAACCAAACTTTGTTGCCCACCTAGAACTTGTGTGGCACCCGATGTTGTTCATGCTGCTGCTTGTACTTAGCGTTGGCTTTATCTAATATGTCATAGACCTATTGGTGGATGTGTTGAATGTGCTCAATTAAGCTATTTTCCTTGTCAACTTCAAATTAAACATGAGTCGAATTTGACTGAGTCACTGCAAATGGCATGACCACATCAATAGGACATAGTGGTTGGAATCTTAAGCCCACTTGAAAAGGGATGTGGCCAGTCGAGCTGTGGAGAGATCGGTTGTAGCTGTGTTGGACATAGGGGAGGCTCTCATCCCATGTGCATGGATGCTTTGAGTTGTACATGCGTAGAATGTGTATGATCATCCTGTTGACGACCTCTTTCTGACCATCAGTTTTGAGATGGAAAGATGTGGACTTAGTGAGCTTGGTGTTGAGCATCAACTAGAGACTAGACCAAAATGTACTAAGAAACCTATTGTCCCAATCTGAGATGATAGATTGTGGGATCCCAAAGTGTACCCACACTCATTCAAATAATAGTTTAGCAGTGGCTTCTATTGTGATACTCTTCTTGCAGACCGACATAATGGCCATCTTCGAGAATCTATTGATGAACCCAAAAACACAGTCCTTTCCATGCTTAGTAGAAGAAAGGCCTGACATGTAATCCATGGAGATGGATTCCCGAGGTCGACTAGGGGTAGGAAATAGTGTATAGAGACCTTGCTTCTTGATGGTCGGTTTGGCAATGGCGCAGGCAGTGCAAGATCTGATGTACTTCTCGAAATCCTATCGAAGATTCGGCCAATAGAAATACTTCTGCAGTACTGCCACCATTTTTTGACCCCGAAATGCCCAGCAGCCCGATTGTAGTGTGCTTCCCAAATCATCTTCGCACGCTCACTTAAGGAACACAAAGGTGTTGCAAGTGGCATAATAGAGCATCGTGGAGGTGAAAAGCTGGAACTTGTTGACCCTCCAAGAGCGTATGGTATGTGTGGCCGAATTCTGGGTTTCTTTTGTAGAGAAGTGGCCAATCAAAAGTCTCGTGCCCATAAGAGTTTAGCACGGTGGTTAACGCCATGATTGGTGGTTGGCTGAGGTAGTCTACAACATTATTTGTGCTTTCCTTCGTGTACTTGATATTCAAATGGAACTATTGCAGGTTTGTGGACCACTTCTAATGGTGATCATTCTGCAACTTCCCTTGCATTTGTATGAACTACAAGGGTCAGTGGTCTGTGTGGATGACCGTTTCCTTCCCCAAAATGTAATGCTTCCACTATCGGCAGGCCTGCACAATGGAATACATCTCCTTTTCATAAGTGGGATACTTCCATACTGTGTCTGAAAGTGTCTCACTCTGATATGCCACTATATGCCCTTGTTGAGTAAGGACTACCCCAATAGTATAGTCAGAGACATCTGTCTCGATCTGAAATGGTTGTTGTAAGTCTAGTAATGTGAGTACTGGTGCACAACAGAGGCAATGTTTCAACTTTGTGAATGCCTTATGTTGAGATTCAGACCAAAATAATTTTTCTTCTGCTCCTCCTTTGGTGACTTGACTCAAGGGCCAAGTGATATGA
This sequence comes from Pinus taeda, assembly GCA_000404065.3. Taxonomy (NCBI): domain Eukaryota; kingdom Viridiplantae; phylum Streptophyta; class Pinopsida; order Pinales; family Pinaceae; genus Pinus; species Pinus taeda. Next base: position 10,845 of record APFE030841718.1, on the reverse strand, counting down.
GAGAAACCCAACACAAACCTACGGTAGGAATTGGAAAGACCCAGAAAGCTAAGGAGCTCCGTTAGAGTGGTTGGGGCTGACCAATCCCAAATGACTTGGATTTTGGCTGGATTCACATGCACCCCCCATTCATCAATAATGTATCCCAAATACTAAACCTGGGTCATTCCAAAAGTGCATTTCTCCAAATTGGCACAGAGCTTGTGTTGCCACAGCGTTTGGAGAACTTGTCGGATGTGGTGGAGGTGCTCTTCCCAACTCTGGTTGAAGATCAGGATGTCCTCCAAGTATACCACTACAAATGAGTTGGTGAATGGCCACAAGATGTCATCCATAAGCCTAATGAAAGTTATTGGAGCATTCGTCAACCCAAAAGGCATAAGCAACCATTCGAAAAGGCCCTCCTTTGCTTTGAAGTTGGTCTTCCACACATCAGAGGGTTCTATTGGTACCTCATGATATCTGGACTTCAAGTCAATCTTGCTGAAATATTTTTCTCCCTTGAGTTGGTCCAGAAAGTCATCAATCCACGGGATTAGGTACCTATTCGAGACAGTGATCTTGTTCAATGTCAGATAGTCAATACGGAGTCTCGAAGTCCCATCCTTCTTCTGTACCAACACGATCGGGCTCCCACAGGGTGATGAACTCGACCGAATGTGACCTTTCTGCAGAAGCTCATGAATTTTCCTCTTGACTTCATCATTCTCCATAATGGAGCACTGATATATTGGTCCATTGGGTATCAGCACACCTGGGGTCAGATTGATGGAGTTCTTGACCTCACAGTGCAGAGGCACCCCTATGAGGGAGGTGAAGATGTCCTTGTACTCCTCCATGACCTCATCCATCTATTGTTGTCATGTGGAAGGGCCATGTCTGGAAGTTGTGGCCACTGGCTTCTTCTTTCCTTGAGGGCATATCATCAAGAAAGCAAATTTCCCATTTTTTGAAATGAGCTTACTACATCGTTTTGCAGTAACCAAAGAGATGGCGGTAGGCAGTGCTACCTTCAGTATCTTGTACAACTTATTTCCCAATGTAACAATAACAGTGCAAGGCCTTGACTCATACACAACATGTTGCTTCCAAAATTATGGTTGGCATAACAATACATCACAAACATCAAGGGGAGCAACGTCACATAATACCTCATCCGTGAAGGGCTTGATGGTGTATGGAAGGTGATATTGTTGGCTCACACGTAGATCTCGTCCTTTGTGAAGCCACCCGATGGTGTACGGTTGTGGGTGTGTTGTGGTCAGTAAGCCCAACCGCTTCATGACCTCTGTTACAATGAGGTTGTCAACAATGACCTGTAGCAGGGAACCCTTTACCCACATCTAGGAGTGGAAGAGACACTCCTCCTCCTCTGAATCTTTGGGTTCCTCCTTCTGGATCTTTGTGGTGGCAATGGTGGTGTTGGGCTCTGCATCAATAGTCTTCTTTCCTTTGTCATTCCCCTTATCGGGTTATGACTCAGAGTCTGAACATGCATCTGATTCTGAAGCCTTTAGTTCGGCCACCAGTGACTACTTGGCCCGACACTCACTTGTGTTGTGGGTGGAGCTCGTATGGAACTCACACCACTTTCCTGTGTCCTTCTTCGGCTTTGCAATGTTGTCCTTCGTTTGTGGCCTTGGCGGGTTTTCCTGGTCTATCCCGCCTTGGCTTTTTCCTTTTTTTTGTGGTTTGGGGGCACCTTTCCCTTTCTTTAGATTTGCAGATCCAAAGTCTCGTATCTTCTGTTTAAACTTCTACTCGATCTTGACGGTGTATTGGTACGTTGTGCCGAGCGAGTAGATGTCCAGGAACTCCATCTCATCTTGGATGTATATATGTAGGCAGCCTTGGTACTTGAGTGCAAAATGTTTCTTAGAATCCTTGATACCTAACTTCATGCGAAGGGTATGAAAAACATTGGTAAACTCCGACACATCTTGGTCCCTTCCCTACCTCAGCATGGTCCACTTTAAGTATTCATCCTCATAGCTCCCGACAGGGTAGTATTGCTCCTTGATGGCATCCGGGGATGAATTCCAAGTGGGAACGACAGAAAACAGTGAGGTTGTACTTTCATCCTTCTGCTCACAATAGGTTTCCCACCAGTCCTTGACATGGGGGGCGGCTTTGAAAATAGAAAAAGTAATCTTTTCTCCGCTGGAAAAATCATGAACATAAAAGTATCCTTGTAGTAGATTCAACCATTTATCTACTACGTCTGCATCTATTTGGCCCTCAAATATGGGAATTTCAAATTCTACTTGTACCTTAAAAGATGCATAGCCTCGAGAGTGGTTGTTGGATTTGGATGCGCCGTCGGTGGGTAACCATTGAAGGATCTAGGAAAAGTTATCCATCATCGTGTTTATTTGTTTCTCAAGGGCCTCCTTGAGCAATATTTTGATAGGATCTACAACTCCCTCATCTTTTTTTCTTCCCCCATAGGAGTCTGTCAGGATTTTCGAGGCTGACCTTGCAAAGGTTCGACCAGTTTGAGCCCTAACTCCTTATATCCCAACCTTGTTGGGGACATGCAAAGAAAAACAGAGAAATAACAGACCCCTCTGATGCCACTGATTTGAATTTAAATAGGTTCGCAACAAATTACAGATATAACCATAATTACAGAGATGTAGCAGGAATAACACTATCTTTCATTGATATCAAATAATGAAATATGCTTACAAATAGAATGGAAATGAGACTAGCTCAGGCGATCATAGCTTATCTCTAAGAAAAGATGTGGTGACTACATGCCTCTAAACTCTGTTACAATGAGGCTCAAGGGCCTTTTTATTATTTAACAATAAGAGAAAACCCTACACAACCAAAATCATAACCAGAGGAGATGTAACACGAAAAGTTTATGGACCCCGTTGGGGTTAGTTGGGAAACCAACTTCCCAGGTCATAACTTGGTCATATTATCTTTGTTTGATGTGCATGATACCTCGTTGAAAATATATCTCCAAGGACTACAACTAAAAATGTGATTTCAAAATAATTTCTTGCAAGAATATTGCCAAAAAAAATGTCGTTTAGGGCCTCAAAACAGCTCTAGAAGACGAGGACCCGAAAAAACTGCCAAAAATAGTAAACCATCCTATAATTAAGGAAACTAAAAAATTGAAAGAAACAATGGTGGGGGTCCACGTGCAATAGGCGATTGGCCACCAATATCCACCTGGATCATACCGATAGTACCAAACCCTATGTTGGGCCTACAAGCAGTCCATGGTGCTACAAAGAGAATTTGGGCCCCTTGGTAGCTACTTTAGGACAGGAACAATAGGTATCTAGGCCGCTAAGAATGCCAAGCTGAGATTTATTTACATAAAATTGTCAGCTTGAGTGGTCTCAGGGAAAAATTCCCCTAACATGAATGCATTTCTTTCCATGCAACACAACAATTTGTAACTTGGAAAAAAATGGCATGCAAGTGAATACATACCCTACTACATAGAGGGTGTTCCATGTAATGTTCATATTAATAAAAGGGTCTCAGAACCGGCTATTTTTCAAGTTTTAATAAAAGATCTCATGGCTTGACCATGACATGTAATTAGTTTTGTCTCTTCCTTCATAAGTTATTTATGTGATGCTTGTCACGTTGTTAAACATGTATGTAGATCTAGGCTCAACACAACATTGTGGCTTAGTCTTTGTTATCTTGCAATTTTTTATGCTTCTTATGCATGAAATTTTATATGTCTACCATTAGAAATCATTACACACATTTTTTCTTTTAGCTTTCACACACATGCATCTATATATTCAACACACACACAAAGACACACTCACACACACACACATATAACACATCCCCATAGAGATGCACCACATATGCAAGCATAATCAACACAATTCAATCTATGAATCCATAACCATTATCTACAACAAGACAACATGATTCATTAGAATATGAACAACATATATAGATAGTTATGTTTGAACTTATAGGGGAATTGATTCTGGGACAAAGACTCTTCACCCAACCGTAGATAGTTGCATCCACACTTACTTGTAGCTATCACCCCCAAGCTAAATTCCAGAGTCTGGGGGGCTTTCTTGCTTATTGGACTAGCACACCAGATGCCACTAAATTAGGGACTCCAAAGGACTTTCTTCCTAAACCTGACTAACATATAGCTACTTTCCTTTTTAACAAAGGTATTCCATAGACGCATAACCTTACCCCAAAGTGCACACACAGTGACTCACACCCTTTTAAGGAGTCTAGAATCCACCACACCATCAGGGAGGTAACCATAAGTATTCATTATTGTTTTCCTCTTCTTCTGCTCCAGGATGGTCTCTTCCCAAGTTTTTACAAGACTCCAGAGTCTACTATCTCAACCCACATCTTGCAGGGGACACAAGTTGTTACAGGGCCATAGAGATTCCATCCCAAGCCATAGCCTCCAGGGACCTAAGTTGTTACAGGGCTCCAAAGACCTTTGTCTCAACCCACAGCCTTCAGGGACCCAAGCTGTTATAGGGCTCCAGGGATCCTATCTCAACCCATAGCCTCTAGGGATCCCAAGATGTTACAAGGCTCCATTTATTAGCAACTCAACCCACAACCTCTAGGTATTGAGAGGAAATCCCCTTCTTTTCTATTATGTTCAATGCTACCTACTGGAAGCTCTTACTAAATCTTCCCCTGCATACCACTCTTTTTTTGTCTCTGTATATCCTCCTCGTCTATGAATATGTCTCCCCCCTATCTCCTCCTTCCTCTATCATTCCTTGGTCTCTTCCTCAGCTACAATTATTGCAACGTCCTTGCTGGCTTGTAGTGCATTGTCCCTCCATAAAATTCCTGTCCTTTTTCTTGTGGTTGCTTCTCAAGTAACATGGGCTTGCATAATTCCTCTTGCAACTCATTTAATTTCAAGGGACCCTTTAGCAATTCATGCACCAGCCAACCCTTAATGGTTGTCATGTATTTCAGGCTTCTTCTCTGCACAATAAACCATGACATCCCAAGCAAGCAACCTCCTCCCCAGCTCTAGAAACTATGTTCCTTGACTGAGTCCTCTTTTTCACAATCCCCTTCCCCTTGATGGAACATTGCCTTTGGTGTTCAATTTCCCATATGCAACATAGAATCAAAATGAAACACATATTTTTTATGGATATTTATACACACAAATCTATACAATATTTACAATTATACATGCTTTCTCTAACCATGAAATAAGAAGGTATAATCAAATTTCATGGCATTATCCATTTCCCACATGGACTCATCTAGCCCAAAGTACTTCCACTATATCTTGACTTGCTATATGGATTGGTTCTAGAGAATGAGACTCCTCCAGTCTAGATGGCACATTGGCCCTGTTTGGAACTCTCCTTATGTTTCCACCTATAGCATAGACCAATCAATCACATGATTAGAATCTTGTACATACTTTTTAAGTAAAGAAGCATGGAAAACATCATGAACTCTAACTGATGGAGGTAAAGCTAGCCTATATGTTATCAGTCCTATATTTTCAAGGATTTCAAATGGCCTACAATACCGTGGTTCTATCTTGGCACATGTCCCCATCCTTGGGGAACTCTTCTTAGGCTTAATTCTCAGATAAACGTGTTCTCCAACTTGGAGCTCTTTTTGAACCCTATTATTATTTCCATAGAATTGATGTCTATCCTATGCCACTTTCAAACTTTGCCTTATGATCTGAACTTTTTGTTCCATATCTTTAAGCATATTAGGTCCTACATGGACCCTGCTAACTGAATCACTCCAACTAATAGGAGTACTACATCTCTTGACATATAATGCTTCAAAGGGGCTCATCTTTATGTTTTCTTGGTGCCCATTATTGTATGAAAAATCCACAAGTGGAAGATAATCTTCCCATTTCTTCGGCTGATGCATCACATACATCCTCAACATATCCTCAAGGATCAAGTTGGTCCTCTCTTTTTCCCCATATATTTGTCAATGAAAGGTGGTACTAAAAGCTAATTTTGTTCCCAAACCTGTAAACGGTTCCTTCCAAAACCTAGAAGTAAATCTAGCATATCTTTATGACACACTCTTCTTGGGGATTCCATGTAGCTTAACAATCTATTTTATGATTTTTTTTGCTATATCACTAACATAATTGGTAGATTTGACTGCCATGAAATGAGATACCTTGCTAAGATTATCCACCACTACCATGATTGCATCATGCTTCTTAGCTATTTTGGGATATCCTAAAATGAAATCCATAGAGATTAACTCCCACTTCCATTCTGGAATAGAGATAGATTGTAATAATCCTAGCAGGTGCTTGCATTTTGACCTTTACATGCTGGAATTCCATCCATTTTTCCATGAATTTTGCCACTTCCTTCTTTAGATTTGGATATTGGTAGTATGTTTTAATGTATGTAAGGATCATTTGATACCCTGGGTGGCCTAAGTAGGTATTAACATGGAATTATCTCATTTTCAATCTTTTTACTTAATCACTATTAGGCACATAGATTCTACCTTTGAATCTGAGTAAGTCATCCTTAGTGAGGTGGTATCCTCCATCCTCATTGCCTCGCTGAACTTTTACCTTTACTTTCTCGTATGTTTCATCCTACTGTCTAACGCTTTCGATCCTTTCTTCCATATTTGTTACATATGAGCTTACAAATTCCAAGTGATTCACTTGGAATCTCCTGCTTAAGGCATCAACACATTTGTTTTCCTTTCCATTTATATACTTAATCTCGAAGTCAAACTCGCTAAGCGTGGCCATCCATCTAACTTGCCTAGAATTCAACTTTGGTTGTACAAAAAAATATTTGAGCCCACTATGGTTTGACATGAGTGTGAACTTCCACTAGACTCATAGCACATTACTCACCCTTCCTACATTAAGACTCCACCGAGTCCCTCTTTGCATACGTCGGTACATATTATGAAATCCTTGCCAAAATTCGTGATTCTCAGCGCTGGTGCACTGGTGAGAAATTTATTTATCTACTCAAATATTTCTGCACATTGTGTAGTCCACTCAAATATTTTCCCTTTTTTCTGTAAGGTTGTAATGGGATGTCCTATTTTGGAGAAATTTTGAATGTCTCTTGTAATATCCTGTGAATCCCATGAATGATTTGATCTCATCCACATTCTTTGGATTTTTCCACTCCCTTATGGATTTGATCTTATCGGGATCAACTGACACACCCTTGTTGGAGACAGTGTGCCCTAAGTAGTTTACTTATGATTAGAAGAAGTTACACTTACAAAGCTTCGCATGGAGCTTATGCTGTTTCAATAATTGTAACATGGCCAAAAAGTATTGTTCATGTTCTTCTTCCTTTCTTGAATAAACCAATATTTCATCAAAAAATACAATGAAAAACTAGTCCAAGTACTGTCGTAACACTCCATTCATCAGGCACATGAATGTGGCAGGGAAATTCATAAGCCTAAAAGGTACGACTATGAATTCGCAGTGCCCATACCTTATTCTGAAAGAATTATTATGAATGTCCTCTTCCTTGATTCTTACTTGATGGTAGCCTGACCTCAAGTCAATTTTGGAGAAGATTGTTGCTCCCCTTAACTGGTCAAAGAGATCATCAATTTTTGGTAATGGGTACTTATTGGTTATGGTTACCTTGCTCAATTATCTATAATCAATTCATAATATCAGGGTTCCATATTTCTTATTTAGAAACAATATTGGTGCTCCCCAAGGAGACACCCTTGGCCTTATGTGTCTTTTGTCGAGCATTTCCTTTAGCTGCAGTTTTATCTCAACCAACCCAGGGGTGCTCATTCTATAGGGAGCCTTAGATGTTGGTGTTTCTACAGGTACCATCTCAATAGAAAAATCTTTCTCTATATGAGGAGGAAATCCAAGAACCTCCACTATAAATACATCTACATATTGTTAAAAAACAAGGTGCCTTTGAAGTAATTCATCTTCCTCATCTATTGTTGTTCTATCGACTCCCTCATTCTTGGAAACTTGTACTGCAAACAACATGCATCCCTTCTTACTGTTGTGTTTGGCTTGCATAGTAATGATCAACCTCACTGATATGGGATTTTTCTTCCCTTTCAACTCTCTTTTCATTCATGTGTCATCCAAGCATGTTATTTCATGTCATTTTTCATTCATTTCTCATACAAATCTAACTTGGTCAGTTGTACGTATATCAAGTCCATGCCTAGTAATATGCCATAACCACCTAATGGTAGCACATTCAAGTTGGATGTTGTAGGCATGCCACTGAGTTCAAATGCACATGAATTCAGCTAATGGTTGATTCTTCTACCTGTCCTTATTGACAATTGAACTAACCAAGGCTCTTTATGTAATTCCTTATCCAATCTGCACTTTTTTTACAATCTTTGGGATGGAATAGCTATAATTAGAGCCTAGATCAGTCAAAATAGAAATAAATTGTTCTTGTATATTACCTTCCATCTCAATGATGGATGCTTGGTGGTGTGCTTGGTGGTTATCCAAAGCTACATAAACCCCTGGAATAATCAGGGCTACTTCTCCCACCATTCTTGCCTCCTGAGCATTGTAGATCTCGAGTTTGACATCATGCTGATGTGGACAATCACTTCTCTTATGGTTCCCACCATAGATCCAACACTTGAGTGGTTATGAGCCTTTGATCTTAGATTTTGTTGACGCTGGTTGCTCCACATTTCCTGAACAACAACAATGGCCTTTTTTTAAGACTGTCTCAAGTCTAATTTGGGTGTTTCCCTCTTTTCTTATGGGTTCTTCCTAGAACAATTCCTATTTTGTCCAGTGGTGATTTTGGCTAGCCAATTAATTTTAATCTCATTCCTACAATTTGATTTCTCATATTAAAGTTCTAACTACTTAATCACATCCTTCAGGGTCTGGGGTTCCAATAATTCAATTTTAAATTTGAATACCATAGGCAGCCCACTGATGAGCCTATGCATTTTAACTTTCTCATCCTTGAGATATGTTACATACCTCAGTAGTCCCTAGAACTTGGTGATGTATTTACCATTGGTCATCTGACCCATTTTGAATTCATAGAAACCTTTTGCCTTATTGTCATAATAGCGTTCAGGCAGGTATTTCTCTTTGAATAACTTCTCAAAGTCTTCTCATGTCAATTCCTCGGTAATGGCTCTATTATTCTTCAAGTCCTCCCACCAATGTCAGTTTTTCGTTTTACATTGTAACAGGAGACTTTGGCTTTCATATTCTCGTAATAATCAGGTATCCTAAAGAACTTCTTCATACCTAGAAGCCATGATTTAGCGTCCTCTTCCTTCTTCACATCCTCATCAAATGTGGTTGACTTTGCCTTTTCAAATTCTTTAGGAATATTCTCATTTTCCTAGCTCTTTGAGCGATGGTGATGGTGAAAGTGGTTGTATCTCCGAGTAGCAGACCTAGATGGTTTTCTTGAGCAAGGCACTTGCATTCTAACCCTTCCTCCTGGAGTACTCAAAGGCTCTCCCCTAGTTTAGTGTCCTCACTTCCCTACCTGGGCCTCTTTTTGGGTTCGCTGCCATATGCTTTGTTGGTGTTTTCTTTTAACTCATGAAGGCTTTTTTTGTCTCTATGACTGGTCCTCGTTTTAGATTTCCTTTGTCTCTGCTATTTTGAGAGGCTTTATATGATGACTACATTGATCTCAACCTACCTTTATTGGGCTCTTCCTAGCCTCTCATTATCGACCTTAAAGCTGCTCACCTCATCCCAAAGAATTCTCAAGGTGTCCATCCAATCCAAGGAGTGATTCCCCCTCCCTTGCCAAACTGATCTCTCTTCTTCATTGGTTATGACTCCATCACTGTCATGCTAGGATTGATCAGAACTATATTCATCCATTTTTGTCCTCATCAGTGTATCTTGTATATGTTATGATGCTTTTGTGATGTGTTGTTAATCACACATTATTAGACATTTTAAAACATTAATTAAACACAAAATCAGGATCATGAGCTTGCATTCATGGATTTGTCATGGGGGTTCCTGCAGTAACAAACCAACCATGTTAATGTACAAGACATTTACAAGTATATGTAACAATCATTTGATGTGCAATTGGTGCATAATTAATGATAATAACGTATTGACAGCCATAATCATGATCCCCTCAAGATTTTAGCCTTCAACTAACTTACCTTAGCACAATTTCATTAACAAACAACAAGCACAGTTCAGACTGACTCAGTACCCTATAATTACTTAATAAAATTTACTCACTTTCCCATGACAAAACCCATCCAATCTAGGTATTGAACCTGGATTCTCTGATACCACTTTGTAATGCACCTGACCCCTTCGTTTCACATTCAAGGAATGGGTTAGTTTTTTTTTTATAACTAACTTGGTGCGGCTCTAGGACCCCAACAAACCTTGAAATTGCAATTCAGAGTCCCCTTCAGAATATCGATCTTTTGGCTAGCATGTCATGACTATGGGACCATTAGAACACCCTAAAATCTCAAGTTGACATTGTTATGGGAATTCTACCTTCGGCTGACCTCTCATGCCTTCAGGACCCTAAGCACATCCCAAAATCTCAAGTTGAGGTCCCTGCTAGAAATCAACCTTCTGATTGGCATGTCATGACTTTAGGACTCTCAGAATGTCTCAAAGTCTCAAGTGGAGGTTCGCTCGAGAATCTAACCCTCTGGTTGACGTGTCACAACTCCACGATGATGGCTAACTCTCCCTCCAATCTCTTGTCGCATGGTGTGGGTCCGACCACCCATCCTCTATCCATCCCATTACCTCGGCTCTTCCAATATTGTTTTCCTCAATGGTTATGGGATTCCCATATCCTAGGATGCCATGTAACCCTCCATGCATTATCCATCGGTGTCCCTGTG
>APFE030841717.1:0-16912 GCA_000404065.3 Pinus taeda | reverse complement strand
GCCATTCCATTTACTAGTACGTAGGCGCTGGCCTACTGAAGGCTCCAACCTTCACTCGTTTTCCAGCTGCTCCTGGAAGGGAGCTACAACCCCCTAGCTCTTGTACTGGCAAATATGTTTACCAGTACGTAGGTGCCGGCCTACAATCATCCAGGGACCATGTTTCATACATTTTCATACTGGATCCATAAAACAATCACCATTGCAATACAACCTGCATCATTAATATTTGAATCACCCAATACTGAAACCCTGTCACGGAACACAAACCAGAGCCCACAACTCTGTAACAACCACTAGAATCAACAACAACCTGAAACACCAAATCTCATAATGCATACGCTACTTGGACGAACCCAACTTGCGTGTATACGCGCTTTTACCAAAGACAACCCGCGTACAGATCTGCAAATCTACCTCATAACTCTGCAGCTATTTCAGACATCAGAACAAACCCAGATCATAACATTCATACAATAACCATGCGTCAATAGATCTAGTCTATCCATACTCAAACCATATAAGGATAATCATTCCAAGCCTTGAGATCCCCATCCATCGTTCATCATCCTTCACATGAGTGCCTCCTTGGTTCAGATCAAGCAAGGCATCCCCAACCCATAACCAGCATCTGGATCTCACACTTTCTCAGATCTTCATCACTTGCTCACTCTAGCACATCTCTTGGCCTAATGATCTTCTCCTTATATAGGTTTAGGCTTCTCTCAATACCATGGTCCAAAACCATGTAGAAACAATACCATGAACCCAATACCTAGGGTCGTCACTTTGGACCAACTACCATGGACCAATACCACGGACCAAAACTTAGTTTTCCGACATGTTCGCGCCTTTCCTTCTGTGAACCTGCGTGTGTACGTATGCGCGCCTTTTCCTCTGATTACCCGCGTATATATGCACTTTCATCACGGTCAACCTGCGTATATCTCTCTCTTCACCTGTTGTACTATAATCTGTCCTCTGAGTGAGTTTCCATCACCTGTATCATACACAGAGTGAGTTGCCATCAAGGAAAACACTTGAATCATAATGCCAACAATCTCCCCCTTTGGACTTGATGGCAACCACTATACCAAGTCACTCTCCCCCTTTGACATCAAGGGCAAAGGGCGGTCCAAGATATTCTCTTCTTTGATAAACATTCTGTTGTCCATACTCCCCCTGAGTACATGCTGAAGTCTCTGATTGAGCTCCCCCTTTGTATATGCCAAGGTGTACCAACTTGTCCATGCTCCCCCTGACTGTTAGGCAAGATCTGCAAAAAGATGTTCTACATGAAGAACATGACTCTATAATGAATGACCTTCCTATCACCAAGACTCAAACATACATCCATCTCTCAACCAAGTGAGGATATGCAAATATTGACTCATCCACCTAACCAAATGGGGATATACCATCATCTATCCCATGCATATTGGGGTAACAAAATACATCATATGACTCACAAAGACCAAGGACCTAAACAAGACCATGATAGTTATCAGCAGCTATCATACACCATATGATCTTCATTATAAGCATCTAGCATCCAGATCTGTAACCTGCAATCCATTCTTTTGATCAAACAGCAAGATGTATCATTTAGCTTCATAAGATTTATCAACAAATTCTAACCATAATGCCAACAATGCATTATTTGAAGTATATGCTCCCCCTGAGCCTGTGCCAACCATTTCATATCATGACTGAACCATTTCCAGGGTCTGTTCTGCTGCCCTTTCTTCCGATCTCCATATACGCGACTTATCTTCATTATATCAGCGTATGAGATTTGGAATACTGATGTTCCACACTTCCAACGTCATCTGAATCTGTCATGTCTATGTACTCTGCTATGCCACATCTTTCTGGCTGTACTTCCTTTTTCCTCCATATCTTCAAATGTGATGATGTTTTCTTCTTTTGGTGTGATGTCCGTACTTTGTTCCTGCATTCCTTTGCTATATGTCCAAGCTTGTTACATGCATAACATCTTACATGTTTCATATTCCTCCTGTAGCAAACAGAAACCTTGTGACCAAATATATTGCAAGAAAAACAATATCCATTAAAGTACCTGGAATGTGATGATCTTTCTGTGTGATGGTCTTGAACCATTCTACTTCTCTATCTAGCTGCAACATGTCCATGATTATGACACACATAACATTCAACATTATTCGTCGGAGGAAATAATTGTCTATCACTTCCATAATTAGGAGCAAAAGATTTTCTTTGAGGAATTTCTTTCCCTTGGTTGCTGATGGGATTGACCTCTCATCTTCTTGTTGGGGATTTCAGATTTTGCATTAGATTTCCTTGTCTTACTTTGTGAACTAGATTCACCTTCAATAGATTCATGAAAACCAAGACCAGTTTTGATAGCAAGAGACCATTGACTACTCAGAATATCATCCAAAATCTTAGTACTATCTTGAAATCGCAATAGTTTATCCTTCTCTTCTAATTTACTTTTCAAGATATTTACCTCATCCTGATGTTGTTCTTCCTTTTCTAGACATTGATTCTTCAAAGTTTCTTCAGACTTTCTTCCTTCTTCCACCTGTTGCCTTAGTTTGAGAATGTCATTTTCTTGCTCTTCATTCAGCACTTGCAACATTTGACGAACTCTAAAGGCACATTCCAGCTGAACTTTTAAGCAGATAATTTTTTCTTTGAGAGGACTCTCCCTTTTGCTAGGTAGGTCTTGTTGATCTATGACTTCATTTGCTTGTCCATTTTCAATCTGAGGTGATTCAGAATCTGAATACTTACTTTCACTCCCTGGCAGGATGTCATTGTTCCTTTGAACTGTCTTCTTTTGACGTGCTTTCTTTCCCATTGTTCTACATATCTCCTTCAAGCGATCAAGCTTCTACCAAAGGACCAACTTTGATACCAATTGTTGGAAATAATACTGAGAGAGGGGGGGGGTGAATCAGTATTATCAAATCAGTTACTTTTCATTTTTCATACTCAAATTTATATACGCGGCTTCAGTTCAGTATATCCGCATATATACGCGACTGTGTTAAATGCAACTGGCGTACATGCAGTAATCTTATGATTCAGTTAGCTTATCTTCAGTAAATGCATCAGAACATTATTAACCACATTAACAATAAACAGGTGTAGTAAAACAGTACAAATCATTACACATAAGAAGCACACATGAACACCATGACATAAGGTGGAAACCCAATGTGGGTGAAAACCACCTGCTGCAATTCGTCTCTTTTTTCCTTTAATAAGAAAATTCTTTTACAAAGTACTGGTGCAGTCATTTACCACCACGCAAGCTTCTACTTGCAGAAGGCTACAACCTTCTTAGCTCTTGTACTAGCCGTTCCATTTACTAGTACGTAGGTGCTGGCCTACTGAAGGATCCAACCTTCACTCATTTTCCAGCTGCTCCTGGAAGGGAGCTACAACCCCCTGGCTCTTGTACTGGCCAATATGTTTACCAGTACGTAGGTTCCGGCCTACAATAATCCAGGGACTACGTTTCATACATTTTCATACTGGATCCATAAAACAATCACCATTGCAATACAACCTGCATCATCAATCTCTGAATCACCCAATACTGAAACCCTGTCAACAACACAGTCACAGACTACATAACTCCACAACAACAACCAGATCCAATAGCAACTTCAAATATCATATTTCATACTGTATACGCTACTTGGACAAACCCAACCTATGTGTATACGCGCTTTTACCAAAGACAACCCGCGTACAGATCTGCAAATTCTACCTCATAATTTTGCAGCTATTTCAGACATCAGAACATACCCAGATCATAACATTCATACAATAAACATGTGTCAATAGATCTAGTCTATCCATACTCAAACCATATAAAGAAAATCATTCCAAGTCTTGAGATCCCAATCCATCATTCATCATCCTTCACATGAGTGCCTCCTTGGTTCAGATCAAGCAAGGCATCACCAACCCATAACCAGCATCTAGATCTCACACTTTATCAGATGTTCATCACTTGCTCACTCTTGCACATCTCTTGGCCTAATGATCTTCTCCTTATATAGGTTTAGGCTTCTCTCAATACCATGGTCCAAAACCATGTCGAACAAATACCTTGGACCCAATACCTAGGGTCGTTACTTCAGACCAAATACCATGGACCAATACCACGGACCAAAACCATGGTTTTCGACATGTACGCGTCTTTCCTTCTGAGAACTTGTGTGTGTATGTATATGCCCCTTTTTCTCCGATTACCCGCATATATCTCTCTTTTGATCTACTACACTAGATCTGCCATCTGATTAAGTTGCCATCACTTGTATCATACCTCTGAGTGAGTTGCCATCAAGGACAACACCTGTATCATAATGCCAACAAAGGAAGCCTCAACCAATATTTTGAGCTTATTTTTCTCTTTCTTCCTCCTCAAAGTTTTCCTCAACTTGGACTTCATTCTCACTTTGAAAATCTTGTTTCTGGCCAATTAGTGTTGTGCTATGTGCCTCAACATCTTTTTCTCTTTTTTGGCCTTCTCCAGCAGCTTCTCCAAGTGCATGTTTACCCTCTCTAGCCAAGATTCACGATCAGCTTCAATCTCTTGCTCTAGTGGTGTCAACTTGATTTTCCTCCTCTTGGCTGCTTGGCGATTTTCTCTTATGTTTTGCAGCTCCATGATTGTTTGTTGGTCCTCCAACTGCTTGTTCCTTTACTCAGGGTAGTTTATAATCCACTTAGCTCTTTCCAGGTTAAGAGATAAGTCATGAATGTCAGCGTCTTGTTCTTTGATGATCTCCTTGAGCTTTGAGCTTTGGGAGCCCAAATCAGAGTCATCATCCTGAATGAGAATGAAATCTCTCTCTTGACCTTTAGAAGGCCCCTCATCATACACTGGTTGTTTCCCTTTCTCCTATACCTACTATGTTGAAGAAGAAGGAAAAACTCCTTTCACCCCAGGTGAAGATAGCATTTGCCTATCATCTGATGAAGGAAACAAAACCCCTTCCACCCCAGGTGGAGATAATACTCGTTTTGCAGCTACAAATAGCCTCTTTGTCCCATTCTCATAAGTGACATATACTGGTACACTGGTGGTTTGAGTCTCATAAGCCTCTTATTGATTTGAAGGCCCTCCTACCTCTTGAAATACTGATGGGGTCACTTGAGGGCTCTAGAAAACCTCATGTGAAATGAATTCATCCCATGAAACATTCAACAAACTCAGCTGATGCAAAACCACAATCTTGATCAATGCAAAGTGATAGATGTTGTTGTACTATTGATGAGGAGGTTTCCTTTGCACCAATGTGGTCATTTTCTCAATATTCCGACACATGAAATAGGGGATGTTCGTCATCCTCACTCTAGTGAAATGCATCAATAGTCTAACATGATAGGCGTAGAAGCGAGAAAATCTGCCTTCATAGCTGAAGTATTTGATTATGAGTTTCATAAGTGGAGCATATGTGTCCTGTAGGTATCTGAAAGGGAAGACCCTACTAATTTTCTTCTGATAGCTAGCCTTGATATAAGGCTCATAATGTTCTTTGTCCACCAGATGTCCCTTGTTCCACTGTACACCCACATTCGGAATACCTGTTGCTTCAGCTATAGTTTCAGGTGTGAAGTGAATGTAACACTTGCCAAATTGACCTGGTCATTGTGAAGATGGAGGAAAAATAATTTAGCAAGCTCATGGTGGTATTTGCCTCTTTCCACCATCTCACAAAACTGGTAGCAAGACTAATGTTTGAAACAATCTACTGCAAGAGGGCAAGCCAATAGCAAGACTAATGTTTGAAACAATTTTTTGGGAGGAATCACTCACTGTTTCCCCATCCCTTTCATAAGGTGAATATGTTTCCATGTTTTCCACTGTATGGTGTTTCAATGATGAGTATGAAGATATTTTAAATGAAGAATAGTTGTTTGTTGTTTAATGAAAGGGGTTGATGAGTGGGACTGTGAATGAGGGGCTGTGAAGCTGGTTGTAGGGTTTTTTGGGAGTGGCAGGGTTTCGGGAAAGCCACGGGTTTGGGAATAGAGGGAATTTGTTAGGTATTAGGGTTTTGGGGATGAGGGGGATATGATGAATGTGAATGAAAGAGAGGTAAGGGATATGAAATTAGGGGGAGTGTAGTGTAGGAATGTGAAAATGATTGCAGGGAGAAAACAACAACAATGATAATTTTTGAAAACCCTAGACAACTTTTTCAATGGACTATGCAACAAACTAGGGTTTTATCTTTCACCTATTGAAACACCATGAAAGATGACCAAAACATTTGCAATGAAAATATGAGAGCTTCCACTTACTTGAAAGAACAAAGTTTGCAAGATTTGGGAGCTTTGCAAAGTCGATTTGATGAAATTCGGGCTTGGAAGGCAAGTGCATCGTGCCCAGACACAGGTGCACCACGTTGCTTAGGTGCACTGCACCTGTTACGTTTTCAATGCATTTTCTGCACTCTGTGCGCTGCACCTCAACCCAGGTGTGCCGCGCCTAGTAAGCTTTGCAAATTTTGCTGCAAATCACCTTCCTTCGTCTAAAAATCGCGATTTTGACTTGTTCTTTTCTCTTTAACATAAGAAATGAAGCCTTCAGCATGAGAAACACTTTATATACAAGTGGCTTTGATTTTTCATTTACAAAAACCCACTTTCTAATGTTTTTCCTTTCACTTTATCATTTAAAACTCTGTTTTGCAGTTTGAATTTCTTTTTGACTTTTGATGGACTAATGCTTTAAATTTCTTGTTTCTTTTACAGGAGATGGAGTGCAGGAGCTTGGCAAGGTGACCAGGGATGCATTTTCAGACTTATTACATATAAACAAAATAAAATTACATGAAATTTTATACATAAAACAATAAAACTCTGGTTTTCCTCAAAAGAGGGTTTTGTGGAAAAATCAATCACTGAGCATGTGATTTTTGAAATTTTTGATGCTGAGAACTTATTTGACCTCCTGATTTGCTTACTGACCATTATTGAGCTTTTACAAAATTTTAATGACAAACCCTAGACCTAATGAGACCTAAAAACCCTAAAAATGGCTTTTACAAATGTAAAGACAAAAAATGACTGTAAATGACCTAAATTTGTGAAAATAGGCCAACAGGTAAAGACCATGAGGGAAAATTGATAGTATGCCACTGCCATCAGATGATCCATGATCCTAATGGAATGTAGCTGATCAAATGAGACACCTAAAATGAAATGCAACAAGATAATTTTGATCACTGATGGAGGGATGAAGATACTGACACTAACATTGGTTCCAATGGGGATGATAGCTCCTTGGAGGTGCCAAGAACTACAGATTTCTAGAAAGCAGACAGTGCCTCTTCCATTAGGCTATGGAGTCAATAACTTCCACAAACTAAAACCAATATGTTGACTCAAAACTAACTCAATTATAAAGACTGAAAACTGACTCAATACTTAAACACAACCGACAAACTGGAAAATATGCTCAAAATGGAGTTTATTCAATAAAATCTAATCTAACTGTTCCATTCATCACCTGATCAAGTGAAATGAAACAACCAATGCAACCAAGTAAGCATTCTAGTTGTTGTTTGCATTCTCCACAAGTGCTTGCTTCTAAACGACAAGAGAGAACTACTGAAAGGCAACTCCCATGAAAACTTGTAAACAGATCTATTGAATAATATGGATTCTCCATCTGACTCCAAAAACACTGCATAAGGATCTCGAAATTCATGCACACTGGGTTGCTTCTCCTCATACCATGAATGCAAACTTTGATCTGAGCTTTGTGACGAGAATCCTGCTGAAAATGACAAAGAAATTAGCTGCCGAATCAAGTTTGTAGCAGTACATGTTTCAAGCTCACAGGTAGCTAATGGAGAAGGACTTCTACTGCAGATATCATCCAACACATCAACTATTAGATCGTGAAAAACTTGAAAAGACTATTTCAACCCATTTTCTATTGGTTCTGATGAGAATACATGATTTTCTACAGGCTGCTCATTTGAAGATATACTATGCAAATTTTCCTTCAAAAACTGAAATGATTCAAAACAGGAAGGTACGAAATCATCTTGCATCATTTGATCATATGGTCCATTTTCCAAGTCTTCATCCGCAACCTAACATTCAATGGTATTCGAGGGCTGCAAATCTAGATATGAGAAGTCTTGAACAAGGTTTTCATTGCCCTTAAGATGGTCCAAATCAAGAATTGTTGACAGTTGATTTCTGATTGCATGAAAGTTGTCTCCGATAAATTGAAACGAAGCAAAACAAAAAGGAAAAGATCCTTCACTTACTTCAAAATTTGCTACACTTTCCTCCTCACTTCCATGGCTGATATGCAACGACTGATCACTATATTCTAGCTGAAAGTGAACTTCCTCCTCCCACAAACTAGCTACTGATTTGTCTGCAAGATTAGCTTCTATTTGGAGAACATAATCATCATCATACTGATCAAACTGAGGCAAATCGTCAGTAAAAAATACATCGTCAAGCATGCATGTCATATCAACAAATCTCTTTTCTCCAAGATGATCTATAAAACAATCATTATTAGTTCTATGACAACTAGGATAAGAAAGAAAATGTTTAAGATCAGTAAATTGTTCTTCAATCAATGAGCCATGGGCTTGAACATCATTATCATTCTTTGTGATGATTTTTTGCATCATCTCTTCCACTGCACTTACCAAAATGTCGAACTTTACCTCTAAAGATGTCGATTCCTTTGGGTCTATGTTATTTATCTCTTCTTCCTTCAACTTTGCCCTTCTGATCAATAAATGAGACTCTACATCAATTGCAACTCTCTATTGTCGACTATTTCCAACAACAGTACAAGCTGACTCTCTGATTGCGGGGATTTTTGGCGATCGAAGCTGATACTAAAGAGAAAAAGAAAGATATTCCCATCGAGCTTTGTCGGATTCAAATGAATCAGACTTATATCAAAGATCTAACCGAACAAAAATGAAGTGGTTTATTAAATCTAACTTGTTTACATCCCCAAGATCGAAGGGAGAGAACTAAAGTGATTGGAGGACAATTGAGAGATTCAAATGCCAACGATGCTGTCGAATTTGGTATTCAAATCAACACGTTGATGACAGAAGTCCCCGGGAGGGTCTTACCTCCACCAAAGATAATGTACAAGGCTTATGAAGAAAATCCAAGAGAAAGTTCATGGAATATGAGAGGAAAGGTCATATGGAGGGTGCCAAAATAAGTTCCTGGGTAGTGATAAAATTTTCTAAATATGTTCCACTTCAAGCAGTTCAAACTTTTTCTAGCAAACTTCCAAAATTGTGCAATACATATGGTGTGCGTATGAACCCTGATTTGGCAGCACCAATGACAACAGAGATAAATGGAATGTCGAAGGAGTTGTAAAACATGTGATAGACTCAGCGGAGTGGAATGGTAACCCTCTTGAGCTTATCCTCTACATAATGCCCCAACAAGAGAACAAGCACCTTTATGCTACTGTAAAGAGGTTATGCGAGTTGGAGTTTGGTGTTTGGACCTAGTGTTGCTTGGAGACCGGGAACAAGTGATGGAACAAAAGGTCAAATTGGAGTATGTTCCCTCCAAGGAACAAGTTACTAATATACTCACCAAACCATTGCCTAGGGAGACATTTGAATACCTTAGACAGAAGCTGGGAGTAGTTGATGCATAATATTGCTGTTAAAACTTGTTTATTTCAGAGAAAAATGGGTGTGCGTGAGTTTCCTGAGGAGGATCTGCGTACATATGCCGGTTTGTGCAGAGACAGTCGCGTATATGGAGGCTTTATGGATATCAGTAGGGATAGGCTCTGGTTGAAGATAGTCTGTTATGGGTCTGACAGAGACCATTTGGCACAGGTTCAGGGGGAGCAGATAAACTTCCAATGATGCATTGTTGGCATTACCTTAGAAGCTTTTGTTTCTAGTTCACAGCTGTTGTTGGTTTCAGGTGGAACAAAGGTAGAGAAAGAATAGAAGGAAATCAGGGTTGCTGATCTGAATGGTGATTGTCAGATGCTTCTACTATCAGTTATTGGTGACTTTCATAAGTCTGGCTCTAGATATTTCGCCTCTATGTCATGTATCTCTTTTATGGTGTCAAGGTCATGTAACAACCTATCTTGGTTTCCCCACTATGCCTGGGATGAAGATGTAATGTTATTATTGATCATGTGTAAACTTTTGATGTATCCCCACATGGTTGGGTGGATGAGTCAATCCCCACTTGGTTGGGAAATGGATGTATGTATGAGTCCTTGTGATAGGAAGGTCATTTATGATGTATAGAGTCATGTTCTTCTTGTAGAACATCTTTTTTGCAGACCTTGCTTACAGTCAGGGGGAGCATGATCAAGCATATTTCAGCAGAGCAGAGACTTCAGCATGTACTCAGAGGAAGCATGGACAAAGCGGTACACCTTGGCATATACAAAGGGGGAGCTCATTCAGAGATTTCAGCAGTTACTCAGGGGGAGTATGGGAAGCAGAATGTTTCTCTAGGAAAGAGATTATCTTGGTTTTCCCTTTGCCCTTGATGTCAAAGGGGGAGAGTGATTGGTTGTTGTTGCCATCAAGTCTAAAGGGGGAGATTGTTGGCATTATGATACATATGTTGTACTTGATGGAAACCCACTCATCTCAGATGATAAATTATAGTGCAGAAAAGTTCACAGTATTTTATGCAAGAAAAGTTTATTTCATGTGGAGAAAATTTCACGAAATTTTATGCAGAGAAAAAGTTTATAAAAGTTTATTTCATGTGGAGAAACGTTCACGAAATTTTCTGCAGAGAAAGGTTTATTTCATGTGGAGAAAAGTTCACGGAATTTTATGCAGAGAAAAGTTTATTCCATGTAGAGAAAAGTTCACGGAATTTTATGTAGAGAAAAGTTTATTTCTTGTAGAGAAAAGTTCATGGAATTTTATGCAGAGAAAAGTTTATTTCATGTAGAGAAAAGTTCATGGAATTCTATGCAGAGAAAAGTTTATTTCATGTGGAGAAAAGTTCACGCACTTTCATGGTTGGTTCATGGTATTAGCCCGACAGTTTTTGATCCTATGGTTTTGGTCCGTGGTATTGCATCCAAAAGTGTTGATCTCACGCACTTTCATGGTTGGTTCATGGTATTAGTCCGATAGTGTTTGATCCTATGGTTTTGGTCCGTGGTATTGCATCCAAAAGTATTGATCCCAAGTATTGGTTTCATGGTATTGTGTTATTATGGTTTTGGACTGTGGTATTGTGAAAGGCCTAGGACTATAAAAGAGGAAGGAGATCATTTGGCAAAGCATCATCTGAATTATTGAATATCTGATAAAGTGCTAGATCTGGAATACTGTGATTGGGTTATAGTGCAGATCTGGATCTGAGCTAAAGAGGGATCTCACCGGTTGATGTAGAACAAGATCTAAGGATAGATCGGGATCAAATGGTTTGAAATGGACTATCTCTATATATTTGATTATGCTTATTCTAGATCTGTATATTGACGCTTGTAATGATCTGATCTGGGTATAACTTAAGTTTGAAATCGCTGCAAGTCATGTTTGAATATTTATAGATCTGCACGCAGGTTGGATTTGGTGTAAGCGCGTATGTATGTAGATTTGGTTCATTGTAGTAGCGTATACAATTTGAGCTATGATATTTGAAGTCACAGGTGGTTCTGGTTGTTGATGGGTTCTGATGATAGTTTAAAGGTGTTAGTATTCTGCATATCCTATTTGGTTGATTGTGTTTAGCTTTAGTATTGATGGATGAGAACTAATATTGGATCAGGATCATAATGTGATCTAATGGACTAGATCTGGGTGCTAACACATATATTATCCTTGTATATGTATTGATCTGGTGTTTGGGTGATTCAGAAAATTGATTGATTATGTGATTCAATGATATTAATGGGTCCAGTATGAAAATTGGATGAAACATGGCCTTTCAGATTATGTGTTGTGCTTCAGGAGTATCCAGTCTGAAAATGTATGAAACGTGGTACTTGGAGGAGAGAATATTGTAGGGCGGCGCCTACGTACTAGTATCTTAGCTGGTACAAGAACTATGGGGATTATAGCTCCCTTCCAGGAAAGACCGGAGAACGAGAGAGGGTTGTAGCTCTCTGCAGATAGAAGCCTGTGTACTGGTATAAGACTGCACCAGTACAGAAATATTGTAAAAGGATTTTCTTATTAAGAAGAAGATTGAGATGACTTACAACAGGTGGTTTTCTCCCACATTGGGTTTCCACCTTATATCATGGTGTTCATGTGTGTGGCTTATGTGTGATGATCTGTTCTATTTTACTGCACCTTTTTACTATTAATATGGTTGATAATGTTCTAATGCACTCATTAAGGATCAACTAACTGAATCATAAGAAGTTGTGGAAGTAGCATATATGAATCTGAATATGGAAATGAAAAAGTTTTATTGATGTGATAATACTGATTCACCCCCCCTCTCAGTATTATTTCCAACACAAATTCCATCAATTTACATCAATTCACATCATGAGTTTGACAATGAGAGAGAAAAGAGTCAAACTGAGAAAAAACTAGGCGAAAAACAGAGTTTTTTTGGCAAAAATGGTAATTTTCCATCCTGTGCTCCATGCCACTTTCCTTCTGCATAACGCCTTTTTGAAGCTGATTTTGGAGGCCTTCCCATGCACAAAATTTTCTTTAGGTGGGCTTGTTGGAAAGGCCTATCTGTCTTCTTTCCAGAACAGGTGGAATTTCTGAATTTGGTGTCCATTTGTACTCCAAAAGTGAGTTCTCGCAACACTGCTTCCTGTGTGGCCAAAAAGGGGCAGAGAGGGAATTTTTGAGGTGTTTTTGACCCTTTTGGAAGCTCAAAACTTGACAAATATTTCTATTAATTTCTGGGCATTCATAACTTTACATGAGGAATCCAAAAATGTAGAGTTTTCCTCCAGAGTAGGTCCCTAGCAAAAGCGAGCGTTTGGTGGCGCTACGCACCAGGCAGAAAAACCTGTTTTTTCCTTCAAAAATTCAAAATTGACAAAAAGTGTGTCAAATTTCTTGAAATTTGGGCTAAGTGACCTGCATCAAGTATTATGTTTGGCTAAGGAAGCCTCAGCCAATATTTTGAGCTTATCTTGCTCTTTCTTCCTCCTCAAATTTTTCCTCAACTTGGCCTTAAAGGTCCTTATTCTCGCTTTGCAAATCTTGTTTCTTGCCAAATAGTGTTCAGCCATGTGCCTCAACATCTTTTTCTCTTTGTTGGCCTTCTCCAGTAGCTTCTCCAAGTGCATGTTTTCCCTCTGTAGCCAAGATTCATGATCAACTTCAATCTCTTGCTCTAGTGGTGCCAATTTGATTTTCCTCCTCTTGGTTGCTTGCCGATTTTCTCTTATGTTTTGTAGCTCCATGATTGTTTTTTAGTCCTCCAACTACTTTTTCTTTTGCTCAAGGTAGTTTATAATCCACTTAGCTCTTTCCAGGTTAAGATATTAGTCATGAATGTCAACTTCTTGTTCTTTGATGATCTCCTTAAGCTTTGAGCTTTGGGAGCCCAAATCAGAGTCATCATCCTGAATGAGAATGAAATCTCTCCCTTGACCTTTAGAAGGCCCCTCATCATGCACTGATTATCCATTTCTCCTGTACCTACTCTTTTGAAGAAGAAGGCAAAGCCCTTTTCACCCCGGGTGAAGATAGCATTTGCCTATCATCTGATGAAGGAAACGAGACCCCTTCCACCCTAAGTGGAGATAATACTCGTTTTGCAGTTGTAAATAGTCTCCTTGTCCCCTTTTCATAAGTGACATATAATGGCACATTGGTGGTTTGAGACTCATGAGCCTCTTGCTAATTTGAAGGCCCTCTTGCCTCTTGAAATACCGATGGGGTCATTTGAGGGCTCTGGAAAACCTCATGTGAAATGAACTCATCCCATGAAACATTCAGAAAAAATTAGCTGATGCAAAACCACAATCTTGAGCAATGCAAAGTGATAGATGCTATTGTACTGTTGATGAGGAGGTTTCCTTTGCACCAATGTGGTCATTTTCTCAATATTCTGACACATGAAATAGGGGATGTTCATCATGCTCACTCTAGTGAAATGCATCAATAGTCTAACATGATAGACGTACAAGCGAGAAAATCTGCCTTCACAGCTGAAGTATTTGATTATGAGTTTCATAAGTGGAGCATATGTGTCTTGTAGGTATCTGAAAGGGAAGACCCTACTGATTTGCTTCTGATAGTCAGCCTTGATATGTTCTTTATCCACCAGCTGTCCCTTGTTCCACTGTTCACCTACATTTGGAATACCTGTTGCTTCAGCTATAGTTCCAGGTGTAAAAGTGAATGTAACACTTGCCAAATTGACCTGGCCATTGTGAACATGGAGGACAAATAATCTAGCAAGCTCATGGTGGTATTTGACTCTTTCCACCATCTCACAAAACTGGTAGCAAGGCTGATGTTTGAAACAAGCTACTGCAAGAGGGCAAGCCAATAGCTCTATAAGTCTAGTGGGCTCCTCCCAGATGTGTTTTCCTCCCTTGTGAGGTTTTCTTTGTGCATGAAGTTCTTGGGAGGAATCACTCACTGTTTCCTCATCCCTTTCATAAGGTGAATATGTTTCCATGTTTACCACAATATGGTGTTTCAATGATGAGTATGAAGATATTTTAAATGAAGAATAGTTGTTTTTTGTTTAATGAAAGGGATTGATGAGTGGGACTGTGAATGAGGGGCTGTGATGCTAGTTGTAGGGTTTTTTTGGGAGTGGTAGGGTTTCAGGAATGCCAATTAGGGTTTGGGAATAAAGAGAATTTGTTAGGTATTAGGGTTTTGGGGATGAGGGGGATAGGATGAATGTGAATGAAGTAGGGGTAAGGGATATGAAATGAGGGGGAGTGTAGTAGTGGAGGAATGTGAAAATAATTGCAGGGAGCAGACAACAACAATGACAATTTTTGAAAACCCTAGACAACTTTTTCAATGGACTATGAAACAAACTAGGGTTTTATCTTTCACCTATTGAAACACCATGAAAGATCATCAAAACCTTTGCAATGGTAATATGAGAGCTTCCACTTACTTGAAAGAATGAAGTTTGGAAGATTTGGGAGCTTTGCAAAGTCGATTTGATGAAATTCGGGCTTGGTATGCAAGTGCACCACGCCCAGACACAGTGCACTGCACTGCTTAGGTGCACCGCTCCTGTTAGGTTTTCAATGTGTTTTTTGAGCTCTGTGCGCCGCACCTCAACCTAGGTGCATCGCGCCCTGTAAGCTTTGCAAATTTTGCTACAAATCGCCTTCCTTCATCTAAAAATCGCGATTTTGACTTGTTCTTTTCTCTTTAACATAAGAAATGAAGCCTTCAACATGAGAAACACTTTATATACAAGTGGCTTTGATTTTTCATTTACAAAAAACCACTTTCTAATGTTTTTCCTTTCACTTTATCATTTAAAACTATGTTTTGGAGTTTGACTTTCATTTTGACTTTTGATGGACTAATGCTTTGAATTTCTTGTTTCTTTTACAAGAGCTGGAGTGCAGGAGCTTGGCAAGGTGACCAGGGCTGCATTTATGTAGTTATTACATATAGAAAAAATAAAACTACATGAAATTTTATACATAAAACAATAAAACTCTGTTTTTCCTCAAAACATGGTTTTGAGGAAAAATCAATCACCGAGGATGCGATTTTTGAAATTTTTGATGTTGAGAACTTATTTGACCTCCTCATGTGCCTGTTGACCATTATTATGCTTTTACAAGACTTTAATGACAAACCCTAGACCTAATGAGACCTAAAAACCCTAAAAATGGCTTTTACAAATGTATAGACAGAAAATCACTGTAAATGACCTAAATTTGTGAAAATAGGCCAACAGGTAAAGACCATGAGGGAAAATTGATAATATGTCACTTCCATCGGATGATCTATGATCCTAATGGAATGCAACTGATCGAATGAGACACCTAAAATGCAATGCAACAAGAGAATTTTGATCACTGATGGAGGGATGAAGATAATGACACTAACAATGAGGATCTGGAAGAGGAAATCTACATGAAGCAACCTGAAGGCTTTGCGGTGAAGGGTAAGAAAGAACTGGTATGCAAGTTAAAGAAGTATCTGTATGGGTTAAAAAAATCACCAAGGATGTGGTATCAGAAATTTGATACAATTATACGGGGACTTGGCTTCACCAGAAGTAAAGCAGATCACTGTGTGTATTTTAAATTAATTGGTGACCATGTTATTTATTTGGTCTTGTATGTGGATGATATGTTGTTGGTTGGAAATGACAAGGAAATTATCCAGGATTTGAAGACCCAATTGTCCTCCAAATTCGACATGAAAGATTTCGGCGCTGCAAACTATATTTTGGGCATGGAAATTAAAAGAGATCGAGCAAAGAGGAAGCTCTGGTTAAACCAGAGGAAGTATGTCGAGACTATATTGCAGAGGTTTAATATGCAGGACAGTAAACCGGTGAAGGTTCCTATTCCTGTAGGTGTGAGGTTACCTGCTGAACAGTGTCCCAAGACACAAGAAGAGGAAGAGGACATGTCCTGTGTTCCATATGCAATTGCGGTCGGTAGCTTGATGTATGCCATGGTCTGTACTAGACTAGACATTGCACATGCAGTGGGAGTATTGAGCAGGTTTATGTCAAAACCAGGGAAGGAGCACTGGACAACAGTGAAGTGGGTTTTCAGGTATTTGTGTGGCACAAGTGATTATGGTTTGTGCTACCAAGGAAGACCAGGATTGCACAAAGTGTTGGATATCCGTGGCTTTGTTGATTCAGACTGGGCTGGAGATCTGGATCAGAGAAGATCTACAAGTGGGTATGTCTTTAACCTATTTGGAGGTGTAGTCAGTTGGATGAGTAAGAAACAATCTGTAGTGGCACTATC
>APFE030841710.1:0-13457 GCA_000404065.3 Pinus taeda | reverse complement strand
CCTTTGGAATGTTCAGCTTTCAACTTCCCCTCCCTTGGCCCAATGCCTGTATTTATAGTTTTCTAGAGGAAGTTATTCAGTTCCAACATCAATTGGGATACTCCCTCTTTTGGATGGGGTAGCTCCTCTCTTGATGGGATAAGTTCCTCTATCATAGGGATGCATGAACCATCTGGAGGCGCTCAATACACGTCAAACACTCTTCTAGATGGCTCTAGAAGTGACCACAAGTAACTTTTTTAAGATGAAACTCACGCCTTTTGACCTTTACAGGAGTATGCACCCATCCCTTGACTTACAGAGTGTACAAGTACATAGGTACAATGAGCTTAGGATGCATACACACAGGCAAGGTAGAGAGAACCTACGTACCCAGAGATAAACATGATTTTTATTGACTTTCTCTCTTTCTTGAAGTTTGACATGGAGAGCAGAGGTATTAGGCTTGACATGGAGAGCAGAGGTATATAATTAGTAAGTTTATATATTTGGTAGGTGCAAGTATTGGTCATGGTTCCTGTTAGAGCCTAGATTTACCTCAGGCTGAAAAGGTAGCATCCAGGGCCAACATCAAACCACTCAACCTGGTAGCTAGCCCTACTAGGTCAGGAGAGGGCTCTCTCCGGGTCAATCTCAACAAATTATGATCACTAAAGGCTTGAGATGATTGATTTGATTACTGATCTTAGGCTAGGTATAGGTGCAAATATTTTGATTGGATAAACTGATGTGTTTGTTGGCTCTAAAGACAAAGCAATTTTTGGGTGCAAGGAATGAGGCTCAGTGTCACAGAGGTCTCAATGGGGCAAGGTATGAAACTATATTTGGCACTCTAAATAAAGTGAGATGGATGGATCAAATAGAGGAGGAGTTGAAGAGGACAAGAGAATCCATGGATCCTCTTCAAACAGTTGAAAACATCAGAAACTAAAGCAAACTTCAAGTAGAGCACTGCAATTTCAATGTATTCTACTTACACTCTTGTTTGATTTAGCTGAGAAGAAATGAGAGAGAAATGATATGCATAACACATGAATAAATTCACAAAGACATAAGAAAGCACTGTACCAAAGAAAATGCCACAGGGATCCCAAAGAGTACTGCAAACCCTGGTCTCAATTCCTTAGCCAAAATGATGATATGAGTGTACAATGAAGCTCCTTGCTTTCTCAAGAGTCCAACCATGCTAATGACTGAAAAAAATACATAATATAGACAAATTATAGCTCATCCCTACCTCTAGGGGTCGAGCTCACATGTGTAGGAGATGATCCAACTGATTCTAAACTAGGAACTAGAAATCAGGCAATGAAACAACATGCCTCTAAAAACAAGGGAACTGATTCATTCAGTTTCAAACAACCTTTAAACTGATGAATCTACCAAACCAAGTGAAAATTTGACCTATTTACATTATAATCCATCAATGTACATGAAATTACATCACCATTTGACATTAAGAAAGTGGAAAAGTCAAACTGGCCAAAACTGGGCAAAAAACAGAGCAATACTTGGTTAAACTGGCAATTTTTCCTCTATGCGTCGCGCCTCCTACCCAGTGACTAGGAGCAATTTCCACCAAATTTTCTCACTTGCTCACCAAAACCACCTTGCCTTGCTTCTGCTTTGCAAATGAACTTTTCAAATGAAGAAATGGCTTATAAACAAGGAGCTTTTAAATTTTTGGCTCATAAAACCCATTTTTACAATGTTTTGAAATGACTTTATTTTTAAACTCTTTTTTGGACTTTTTACTTCCTTTTAGCTTTGTGATGAACTAAATGACATGTGCTTTGTTTGTTTTGCAGGTGATTGGAGCTATTGGGGCTAAGGAAAGAAACCAGGGTTGCAGGGGAAGTAATTTACATATGAAGGAAATAACATTACATGATTTTTGTACAATAAAAGCAATAATACTCTGTTTTTCCTCAAAACTCTGTTTTGAGGAAAGACACATTTCTGAACACTTGATGATGAATTTTATTGATGCTGGAACCTCCTCATGTGCCTGTTGGTTATTATTGGACACTTTGAAACACTTTTTGATGAAACCCTAATGAAACCCTAGACCTAAATGACAATGAAACCCTAAAAATACTTTTGCAACCTTTAAGACAAAAAGAAGACTATATATGCTTTTTGATGAGCAAACATGAACTAGCAGGTAAATGACATGAGGGAAACTATAGGAAAGCCACTCCCTTCAGATGATCCATGCATCTAATGGAATGCAGATGACTGGGTGGGACACCTAATATGAAATGCAACAAGAGGGTTTGATCTCTGACAGAGGGGTAAAGATACTGACACTAACATTGGCTCCAATAGGGATGATAGCTCCTTGGAGGTGTCAAGAACTACAAATCTCTAGGAAAGCTGATAGTGCCTTCGTCCATTGGGCTATGGAGTCAATAACTTAAAAACACCCAAAAACCAATTACTATGAAAGTTTGACTCAAGACTCATAGTTGAACTGACTAATCCAAAACTGAAACAAGACTCTCAAAAGCTGAAACTAGACACTCAGCTGAAACTATCTTTAAACTGACTGAAACAAAAAATGACTCAAGACTGACTTAACTAAAACAAGTACTTACAAAGCTTTTAAATGGCAGCAGACCATCGAGATTTAAGAGCTTCAAATCATGATGACAACCACCTGCCTACTGATGAAATATGTACAATCATGTGTAGTGAGCCTTCCAATGTAACCAATCCAGTAGATGGCTACATACTGAAATTTTACTCTCACTTTTCTCGCACAGGTAGAAAGATGTAAATGTAGGCAACTCACAATAACCACTGAAACCAAGGCTTATGATAATGAACCAGGCAACATTTATCTTCTCTAATGCTTGCAAAAGAATGCCAAAGGGATCTTGAAAATCCTCAAGCACTAGATTGTCTTGAGATCCAGTAGTAAAAATACAAGTATTCCCTTCATTCTGATCTGAAAGAACAATTGATTGTCGAGTGATAGGAAGGCATAGAGAGGTATAAGCTTCTGCCATCTGAGTGTCAGATGTAAATTCCTCGAGCATGAGAAATTCTGGCATATTGTCTCTCTCAAGCTCGTATTCCTCAATTTCATGGTCTAGGCCATTCTTAAATAGAAAACAAACTTCAAGATTATCAAACATGACAGCCTTATCATCTTCATGGAAGAAAATATTATCTGTTTGCTTATCTATAAAGCTAATTACATGACTGTCATCATTTTCAAAAGAGGAAGAAGTTTTACCAACACCTTCTTGACCATGTGCACACTGCAGACCTGCATTAGCTTGAGATGTAACCTGACCTTTTAGGAGTTGATCTATTTCATCTTCAGACAATGGAGATAATACTTTCTACTTTGTTTTTCTCAAGCGATTATTGTCTTCTTGAAATAACATTTCAAAACATGTATTATTGCGTAGAAGTAATTAACTGTGCAAATTACATAATAAATCGCACTCCTACCAAGGTTTTAAAGAATATCACTCCAGAAGAAGCATGGAGCTCAATTAAACTAGATGTGAGTCACTTTCGTGTTTTTGGAAGTGAAGCATGGGTCCATATTCCAGATGAGAAACATAAAGCTTTAGAACCTAAGAGTGAAAAATGTATTTTGTTGGATATTCTGAAGATGTCAAAGGATATAGACTTATTCCATTTAAGTCCAAAAATGTTATCATTAGAAGAGATGTAAAGTTTGATGAAAATATATCAGCCTACGAGCCTAGTTTGGTGAATGTGCCACCTCTCTCTATCTCTTCTACTTTTGAACATATTTCTTCTTCAGATGATGAAATAGAGGATGACAATCCTCCCCCACCTTCTCAGGATCCTCCTTCAGCTCCTCCACTTCCAAAATGGGCCCATGCTACTCGGGATGCAGCAGGTGATCTTGCTGGTGATCCTACAGATCAGCGCCATACACATTCTCAGTTTGAAAGAGCCTCTTCTTTACTGGCTCAAGTCTCAGCGAATTATGATCCTGACACCTTTGCAGAAGCTTCAGGCCATCCAAATTGGGACGCAGCTATGAATGAAGAATATCGTTCATTATTGGCAAATGATACATGGGATCTTGTTCCTCTACCAAAGGGACGAAAACTTGTTAGATGCAAATGGGTTTACAGAACCAAGTACGGACCATATGGGAAAGTTGATAAACATAAAGCTCGTCTTGTTGCTAAGGGTTTTTCACAAGTTTAAGGCATTGACTATACTGAAACCTTCTCCCCTGTTACCAAAATGAACTCTGTTCACCTTGTTCTTTCCCTTGTTGCCTCTTTCAAATGGGAAGTCCATCAGATGGATGTTAAATCCTCCTTCTTCCATGGGGACTTGCATCAAGAAATCTATATGGAACAACCTATTGGTTTTATGCAAACATACTCCAGTCTTGTATGTCAGCTTAAGAAATCCCTTTATGGTCTCAAGCAAGCTCCTCGGGCTTGGTATGCCAAAATGGATAGCTTTCTTTTAGAATCTGGCTTTTCTAGGTGTCATTCTGACAATACTTTCTACACCAAGAAAGTGGGAAAGTCTCTTATCTTTCTTGTTCTTTATGTTGATGATCTTATCCTCACTGGTAGTGATCCCAACCTTATCAACCATGTGAAGTCCAGCCTTAAAAAGAAGTTTGAAATGATAGACTTAGGACACTTGCATTATTTTCTGGTTCTTCAAGTCTTGCAATCCCAGGAAGGTATTTCCCTTTCCCAATCCAAATATGCCTGTGATCTTCTGTGCCATTTTCACATGGAAGATTGTAAGCCATCTCCTTCTCCCTTTTAGTCTGGAGTCAAAATTTCAGCCACTTGTACTTCCCCTGAAGTTGATGCTACCTTATATCGTCAACTTGTAGGAAAACTTTTGTATCTAACCCGTACTCATCCTGACCTTTCCTTTGCTGTTGGCCTTTTTGCTCGGTTTATGCAAAAGCCACGTGAAAGTCATTGGAAAGCAGCTAAAAGAATACTTCATTATGTTCAAGGTACAATTCAGTTTGGAATTCATTACAGTGCTAGAGCATCTCCTCTATTGGTTGGTTTCACTGATTCCGATTGCGCTGGTGACCCTGATGATCGGAAGTCTACTGCCGATTATGTGTTCACTCTTGGTTCAAGACCTATTACATGGGCTTGCAAGAAATAAGGTGCCATTTCTCTTTCTTCAGCAGAAGCAGAGTATCGTGGTTCCGTAGAAGCTAGTAAGGAAGCCTTGTGGCTTCATCAGATCCTATCAGGTTTTGGCTTTTAGCAGCAACATCCGGACTACACTTTTGGTGTTTGATAATCAAAAGTGTCATTCAACTATGCAAAGATCCATTCCAACATCAAGCGTAGAAAAACGCATTTGAACTACACATGCAACTTCATTCAGAAAGCTTCATTTCATGACCATGTTCTTGAAGTACAATATTGTTCAAACAGATAATCAAGTTGCAAACATCTTTACAAAGGCTCTCCACAGAGGCGAAGTTACTAAACTTTAGATTTATGGTTGGAGGTTCAGGAAGTTGTCATTTAACGTTGATCCTGATAGGCTACTAAGGTGACTCCTTCCCGTTCTCCTATTGTGTCATAATTTTTAAATCCTTCAGTTTCCTATCCCAAGTTGTCTTAAGTGGGATGTTAGGATATTCCGACACATAAGAAAAATAGTTTAAAGTATAACTTGTCTAGTATTTAGAGTTAGGTTAAAGTGTGTTTTTTTCTTTTTACTATGTACTTTTGTAACCTTTACAATCCGATTGGTCCCAACAATATGTAGTGATTCGACTGTTCATTCTCTCCTCGGTATTACCAAACACTTGATCCATGGCTTAACACCCGATTGGTCCATGATCTCTATTTAAAGAGCATGGAGGGTCATTTGTAGGTTAACTGTTGATGAGAGAAGCTTATGTAAATTTTTATTCTTTTATTAATAAATTTCCTGAAGTGGTTGTGTTGGCTCAGGCCATGGACTGTTTCCCTCTTTGAGGGTTTTAACCACGTCAAAAATATTGGTGTATTGATCTGTGATCTAGTTGTGAGCGGTGTCCTTTGGTGTTTTGTCTGAGGAACTTACCCTGTAAATTCCTACATTATTATCATTAATTTCAAGTATATTTATTAATGTCAAGTTAAGGGGGAGCTTGTCGAGTTTCATGCATGATCCTTATGTTGTTATTGATGTCTTAGTTGTTTCCATTAATAGTGTTCTAAGCTGATGATGACAAGGTTTTTTCCTATGTAGCCAATCTTTGAAGGCATTTTGTCTACAGATAACTTGCTCAAAAGCAAATGAAAAGTGCTTGGTGGATATCCCTCTCAAATATATTTCCAACTGTATATGGAACTTAGCCTAACCCCCAAGGGATGAGGAAAAATAAGAGGTTGAATTGTTGAATCTTAGTCATGGTTCCAAAGGCTTGAGGTTGTGTAAAGGCCCCACCTTGTCAGATTGGCACCAATTGGAAGTGGAATGAAAAAATCTTAGGAGGAATACAACACTGATGATCGATGAAGGATGACCCGATAGGTGCTAGTCATAAAGATTAGTCACCAAGGGGTTGATAGAAAACACCTAGGAATCTATCATGCTACCCAACTAGAGGTGTTGTTGCAAATGACGAACATGACTCATGAAGTAGTGGGTGGTGGCTGAGAGAATAAGTCCAAGGTCCTATCACCTAAGCATAGGGAGCTTAGATAACCACCCAAGAACTTATCAGATTGCTAGTGGAACTTAAGTTCCCTTTACACACATCAAATACGATGATGAGGCAACGACAACAATCCTTGGCGCATCCTTCGAGAAGACAAATGGTAGGTTGATGATATGACATAATGAGTAGATGAGGTGGACCCTAGATGGCATGGCAATGTGACATGGCAGATACAAGTGGTATGATGATAGCATGGCATCCTTAGGTAACAACATGTGGTAGATAGATTTAGATTTTTGGGTGGCCAAATGGCCCTTTTATAAGTGACATATGGCAATGATGTGGCATTTATGTGGTATGAAATATGATTGGTTGTGATGTGGTAATGACTTGGAAATGGTATAGATAATTACCAGAATTTGTTGGTTAGAGGTAGGAAGTGGGCCCAATTAAACTCCATGGCACCACATTGTAGTGCATATGATGATAGACTTTGGACACCCCACCCCCCGATAAAAAATAGAAAGGTATGGGGACCTCGAAGTGTCATCTATCTTGTTGGATCTGATCAAATCATGTGATCACTTAGCAAGTGCTACAAAGATTCAATACTTAACAACCTCTTGTATCTAACAAACTCAATACCAGACATTATGCAAGTTATTGGCATAGTTTCAAAGTTTCAATCAACCCATAAACAATGTCATCTCTTAGCTACAAGAGGGATTTTAGTAATTTAAAAGCCACAATGAAATATGGCTTATGGTATCCAAAGGGACAAAGCTTCTCTTTCATTGCATACACAGATGTTGATTAGCTTGGAAGAGTATGGTAGGAAAAATAACAAGTGGTGGTGCTTT
Source organism: Pinus taeda (assembly GCA_000404065.3). NCBI lineage: Eukaryota > Viridiplantae > Streptophyta > Pinopsida > Pinales > Pinaceae > Pinus > Pinus taeda. The sequence goes on along the minus strand of APFE030841710.1, from coordinate 5,954 downwards.
CTTCCTAGGGAAGTGCTTTTTGGCTTGGCTAAGAAAAAATAAAACTTCTATATAACTTTCTACTACTAAATCCAAGTACATAGTGGCTACAACAGGTTCTACTCATATTTTTTGGAGGAAGCAAACATTACAAAACATGAAGGTAACTTATGATGCACCCATTTCCATTATATGTGACAACCCAAGTGTTATAAGTATATCCAAGAATCATCTTATTCATTCAAAGACCAAACATATTCCCATAAAGTATCATTTTCTTAGACAGCCAAAGGCTAATCAAATTGTGAAGTTGCACTACAAGGAAAATGCCTTCTAGCAGAGGTTATAACAAAGATTTTTAGTGTTATTAAATTGGAAACAATTGTAAGAAAAAAAATACAATAAAACATCTGTTTGCGATAGTAGATGTTTTAGTGGATATTATAACAAAACTTCATCAAAACTGAAAAAATATAGGTGGAAAGAGTTTTAGTAGATGTTTTTTAGCAATTCACTACATTGAACAAGTATCACTAGTGCGCTACATATATAAAAGCTTTGAGGATGCATACATAACTAAAAGCACCGAGACATTGAATGCAAAGAGCATTGGTGCCTGAAATGTATACTTCTCTTGTGCATATATATTGAAAAACTCATAGGGGCATTCTTTTAAGGAATGACATCGGGGTAGGAAAAATAATATTGTAGACCCTATGCTTTTATTTAAATTTGCAGCATCGATTCATATGATTTGTATAAATGTTCCAGTGTGTCAAGGATATAAAAGAACCAGTGCTTTTAATTCTAATAATGCACTGGGGTTGGAAATAATATTTTGTAGCATCGAGGCATTAGTTCTATGAAATCACTGGTGCTTTAAGAATTACAATTCAGTGGGGCGTTAATTACAAACAAATTGGTGCTTGAATAACTAAACTCACCGATGTTTTAATTTTCTAGAAAAGGCACCGGTTATGCAAAAAATATGTTGTCATGGTGCTTTTATATAACATAACACACTGGTGTGTGTTTATGTTATGGACGCACCAGCTTTTTGTATGAGATTTTCTCTTTTTTGGAAACATTGACCTATGATAGTGCAATTATTGTAATTTTTAAAATTTGTTATTCATTGAAAAATTGACATATATCTTATAATAGTATTCATATAAATTAAACTTTGATTAGTGCATTTGTATATGATGTTTGGATTAATTTTCTATATTATCATATTTTACATCTCTTCATTATAATATTTAGTCATCCATATATTTAATCAGTGGTGTAACATTTCACAACGACATTGGATAACACAATAGAATAAATTAAAATGTATTTTATTATATATCAATAAGAGACATTTTTTCATACAAAACGGAATTGTTATTGGTAACCCATTTTCTTTCCATTGGAACACTATGTCCATTATATTAAAGAAAATGTCTGATTTTCATAGAAAATTATTTCAAAAAATACAACAGGTTGCATTGATATCCGAATAGATCACCATTCTTCCGCAAAACTGTTATCAGTGCTCGAGCTACTTCCCTCACTTAGGTTTTTTGGACACATGTTTTTTTATTACATCGATTTTTTGAGTCTTATTGATCTTGTTCCATCTGCAAACATAAAAATAAAATGTAATGAGTGTAGCTACATTGATGAGAATAAAGAAAATTGAAATAAATAATATACATCAATGTAAATCAAATAACAATGTACCATAGCAACAAGTGACTCATAAACTATACACATGGTTTCAAAACCAAGTATAATGCCTTGTTGCAATAAGTCTTCTTCTGGTGTAATTCCATATTTTGTTTCCTACATGTTTTAAACCCCATTATAAATCATAGATTTAATATAAAAGTTTTTTTTGTTCTATTAATTATAAAACCAGAGAAGTAAAAAAGCATAGATACTTACAAATTCCACAATTAATTTTTGATATGCCAACTTATACTCACAACCCATACTTAACTCAATGTCAATCAATTCTTTTGATGGATCTTCTTTGCATGTTAACACCTATTTGAAGACATTCAAGGATGGTTGTTGTAAAACAACTTAAAATATACAAAAATGAAACCTTGAGTTGTTATAAGTAAATATTATCAATTACCCACAAACTTTGATATCAACCCTTTGCTTCCTTTTCGTCATGTTTTTTTTTTTTTTTTTTTGAGTAAAGACTGGTCTATTTATATTAAAAAAACTGGAAAAATATGTACAAAGAGGATTAAACCTCTGAGAGTGCCGTAGCAACTCTCTGTCAAAAAATCTTTACAAAACCGGTTGTTCCTTCTGCCATGAAGAACGTTGAACATTATAAGAAGAATGAGAACAGACTTATATGAAACTAGAAGTAAACCTTATAGGCCTAAAAAGTGGGCTAATTGCCTGATTATAACAAGGATAACATAACCGATAGCTGGGCATTAGCTAAATTCACAAAAAACTTTACTTCTGGACTGCTGCAAGCTGGCTGGATTCGTTGCCAAACCTCCATACGCTGATCCAAGAGAACTGGAAAACAAAACAGAGCATATACCCTGACGCATCAAAACCTGGACTGACACTTACTTGGGTTCCCCCGACCCTTGCTCATTATCCTTGTCCGGGGCGCGCTCCCAAGTAACCTCCACGCCATCCTCGACCTCCATTGGATTTCCCCCCGGAGGAAGCTTGAGATACAAATATTTACAAAAGTGTTATCAGGCTTGCCTTCCATGGTATTCTCCTGAGGCGAGGCCCGCCTAATTCTTGCCATATCCTGAGAACCCTCTGCCTGCTCCTCTGAAGGAGCATATGTGCTTTCTTCCTCCATTCTTGCCATATCTTGAGAATCCTCTGCCTGCTCCTCTGAAGGAGCATATGTGCTCTCTTCCTCCATCCTACTCTGCGACGAATTGACCGAAGGAGAAGGCGGTTGCTCCTTAGAAGCTGCCTCTGGGCTAACAATCTCCTCATCTTCTTCCGAGAAGATGACAGTAACCAAAGCTGAAATAAGCAGTTTAATTAACCTGCTTTTAAATTTAAATCTGGCGGATTGCACAGAATTATTAATTGAGGGACTAGACTCTTCAGATATTGGCGAAGGAGGCGAGCCGATGGCGAGTGGTGATATGCGACGAGGAGCTGGGCTGCCTCGTCCTCCTGACCCTCCCCGGAGACCCAAATTACGCCCTCGTCTGGGAATTCCCCTTAGACGAGGAGCCATATGCGTGGACTGGTGCGAGACAGACAAGCTCAAAGACAGGGGGTGATTTGACAGAGACTGAAGGCTGGTGGGAACCCAGACTGAAAACCAGACAGAACCCACGATATAGACTCTGAACCCACCAGCGAAGGATTCGACAACACTACAATGTTTATCCATAGTTGCGTGAGTCCAGCTCTCTATCCAGGCGACTACATCAGGAGGGGAAGCTAAAAATAGAACACAAACAGGTTTGATAAGCCCGACACAAAAGGAAAAGGCAGAATTGAATTCCTTACCAACTGCTGCAAACCGCCTCAGGGACTTCCAAGGCTGCTCCACCTGAGGACAAGGCCGCTTCTCTCGAGCTCCAAGCGACCAGAGACCGCCTTTGCAACATTCCTCATGCACAAACGATCCAACAACCACAGTTTCCTCTGAGAGCGAGCTCTCATTCTGCAGCCAAGACAGGACTGGGAAGAATGTCCATTGAACCAAACTCGCCATCCTAATATCTCCCTTTGGCGTACCTTGGGATTGCGACTGCATTAAATGGCCTTGAACGCCTTTCATTTCACCCTGTTTAATAGCCATCAGATCGCTCCTATTCACCTGCCAGCTGCCTGCTCCGCGTGGCTGTTTCATAACTGCCATTAAACACTAATACGATCACCTGCATCCGGGTCCTTTTCGTCATGTTTTATGTGTTGAATGAGTTCCATTTTGTTTTCTTTTCTACAAGAAAATTCTTGAAAATTAATATTAAATGCTAAATTATTATTTTATATGTACAAAGTCAATCATGATTAAATATATTTGAAGCACATTGTTGTTGAGATGACTCCTCCTATGATGCAATTATGTCCATTTCTTTGACCATCTCCTTGTACACTTTTTTGAACATTCCTATTGGCATGTTTTGCATATCATCTCGTTGATCCTTTGGAATTTTCATAATCTTCCTGAAAAATGTAATAAACTTTTTTTATATTGATATATGAAAACTAAATATAAAAAAATTGATATTAATAAATGAATGGTTTGTAGTGATATATACATATAATTCTAGAAAATCATTTTAATTAGGATTATTACCTTTTGAATGATTCTTTTTTTGTTGTTGTATGTTTTTTCTACTGCAAGTCTGACATGTCTCATTGACCATTGCCTTGGAAATGCTTCCTGTAGTTTAGATATAATTTGGTTATTGGAATCATTAGATTAATTTTTGTATTGTAAGTAAAAAGTACGTGTATATGTTCGTTCCACTATATCCCTCATAGTTTTGTAAAAATCCCCCCACCCCTTTTCATTAACCTCCAACACCACTCTAAATGAGCTAAGGACCAATTCATCGTCATTTACATGTTTTATAATTTTTTTTTCTTAGAACAACATTGATCTTTTCCTTCGTTGTTACTCTATGTAGAACATTAAACATATTTGAATTAATATATTGTTTGAAACATGTTATCTAATATTCTTAAGTATACTATTAATGAAGAAAAAAACAACTCATATTAAATAGTAATTTTTCATTCACCTAATTCGTACTTTTGCATTTTTTTTATCAGGATTTTATGCTCTTCTGTACTTAGATTAGAAATAATCTTATCAACCTTCTTCATTTTGTGGCTCTGCATGAGACAAATTAACCAATACATATTAGTTGAACTTACATATAGTTCAAACATATTAATTTTATAAAGAATTTATAAAAAATTTCCTTCTCTGTTTTTTTCGATTTGCTATCATTGTAAAATCAATATTTTTGTTATTTGACACCTTATCAAACATTTTTTTATCAATATAAAACCTGTACCATTCAATACAAAATCCATTAAATATATTTTATACATAAATCATATAATTTTTAGCCAAAAAGAGCTCTTGGAACCAATGCATTTATTTCAATCAACGCAACAATATGTTTAAACCATTAAACACCCTAGGCATTTAATTATTCAGCGCCATCTGTGAAAATCATTTTTTTAAATAATTTTAAATTATGACGGTGTGGTTTGTAATGATAAAAGCACCACTATGACTTAACAATGCTATTTGGTAGAGGTGCGACAATGCATTATATTACGCCAGAGCACTAATAAATAGATTGGACATAACTGATAGGGTTATAATACAACGATGTAATTATAATACAATGGTGCATTGTATTACATACGGCACACTAGTGCGTTATATTACATTATCACACCAGGAAACATATCTTGTTTAAAACAAAAACGGATAGGGTCGACAGGGTTTGAATCTAATTCAATAAGTGATTCCCCTACTTTACATGTTAAATTCCCTATCGATAGTAAGTAAAAAAAATCCATTAAATCTAAAATGCCTAAAATGAAAACCCCTAATTATGAAGTGGTAGAGGGAGTTAAACCCTAAGGTGAAATTTTGCAGTCACATAAGCAAGAAAAAGCAAGGGTTTAAGGTAAGTTATTTTTTTTTTCAATTTTAGTTAAATCTAAATATGAACATAGATCGTAAAAAAAATTACTAGTAAAATCAATAGTAAATTTATTATTATATAGATATTTTTTTCCTTAATTTTGAATAAATCTGAGAAATTGTAAAAACTTTTAATAGTGAAATTTAAATTTTTTGTTATGTAGGGTTTTGAGTGAATCACTGTTAGTGTCATTCTTTCCAGCCTTCCCCCGGTGATCAAATATGCTCTTACAAAGTGGTTTCAGAGTGTTAAGGTCAAATTTTGTCATTTCAAAGAGTTTTCAAGCAAAATTTGGTCACTAGGCAT
>APFE030841682.1:1331-11902 GCA_000404065.3 Pinus taeda | reverse complement strand
TTATATTTATTTTATTTATCTGATTGTTATGAATTATATTCATTACATCGCCTCTTCCTTCAAAAGCTTTGTCCTCAAAGCTATATTGTTGGAAATTGTCTTTGCAGTTGTCATTTCGGCATATGGAAAACGAAAGGTTGGCCCAGCGTCTATAATTCGCTAATAACTCTATTTTGAGTCCAAAGTTGTCTCTCCTTTTTTGCTTTTTTTTTTTAAATAAGAAATAATTCTTCTTTTCTTCTTCTTCTTTTAATGTTTTCAATTCATTTTTTTTTATAATAATACTATTTTTTTAATATAATAATTATGTGTAACCTTTTTTAAAAAACATGGAGATTCAAAATAGGACGAGTTATTCAACTGGCACGAGTTTGGGGTGTCTGACCATTAAATGGGAAAGCTTATTGAGGGTCTAAGGTCCATTTACAGACGCTGTCGCCTAGGAAACGAAAAACGATATGTTCTTCGGCCCCAAGCTTCCAACCCTTACAAGTCTAAAACCCCATGACTTTAGCGTTGTGTTCTTTAATGTCTTCCATCTCACCTTGGTTCGAATGCAAGATGTGAACATTTTATGGGGCCAATGCTATGACCGCATGCTTCCCACACCACACTATTGACCCATGATGTACCCATCGCAAATGATATCTATATATATATATATATATATATATATAATATATATTATATATATTATATATATATATATATAATATTAATATATATATTATATAAGATATATAGATAGCTAATTGAACCAACCCACATCACACGGCATGACCCTTAATCGAAGAGACGTCGCTTGACTGTTGGGGCAACAAAAAAACGGTGGGATACCATCGTTGAAAAGAAATCATAGCTGACCTTGAAGATAACCGTGGAGTGGAGGTATTTTATATAAATCCCCTTATAGTAGTGTAGGCAAGCCTCTCTGCTTAATATATGTGAGAACCAAAACTGGTGATGGGAACAGAAGAGACCCTCCATGAGCATGCTTGCTCTCCTGTGAGTGCTTGCAGTAAATAGCACAAGTTCGAACAACTCTGCCATCTCGGCCAAGAAATTGTCCACTCCAGGCCTCTTGAAACTGTCATAATAGTTGTTGTTTTTGTCGATGGGTACATCCAAGTTGTAGTAGGGAATAGTTTAGTCCATGTCAAGAACCAGCGTATTCGTCTTCTTGTTGCGCTCCTTCTTGTGTGGCAGCAGAGGAGCCTTAAGTGGCTTCTGTGGCGGCATCCAATATAATGAGGTGTCCAATAGAGTTATGGATTTCAGAACAAGTGTAACATTGGACTTTAGTAGGTCAAGATTGACCAGTATAGAGGGCACCTCGTCTGCCAATTTGGAGTCTGATGACCAACCCAGAAATCGTTTGATGGGAAAAGAATTAGACGGTTGAAGGGAGTATGAGAAAGGGTAGTCATCCATAATAACTACCCTGCTCAGATCTCTTCCTAGGAACGAGACATCTTTCACAAGTTTACCTTCTATTTCAGTGCACGAATCTCTGTATAGCCTCTTCCGAATGAGTTTATTTTTTGGCAGTTTATCCAATATAGGATCGACACTTTTTTTGGGACTCTCTGTGAATATCACGATCTAAAACAACTCGGCCATTGATTTGAGGAACTGTCCCAAATAGGGTCTCATTGCGATAATTGCAACTTTCCTTGTGAGTTGCTGTTCAACCACAAAATCTGTCTCACAAAATTTGACATCCTTATTCCCACGAAACTGGTCCTCAGTTAATTCAGTTAATAGTGTTCCGTCCATGTCCAGAACAAGAGTATACTTGCCTTCATCCAAAGGATCCGTAGGAGGCAACAGAGGTTCCTGATGCACTTGAATTTCATACAGAGCTGTACTAATCAGATAGCGTATGTATGAAGTCGATTCTTCTCGTCTGGTGCGATGTGTTTTGAATGAATGTCTGGGAAGAGACATCATATCTTTAAGATCTATATCAGCTACATCAGAATCTCCCTCCTCAAGTGTGCCTGTTGTACCATATTTCCTATGCATAAAAGGGACAACCAGCTCCCTCAATCTTTCCACAACTGTAGCCTCAGTAACTCCATCGAGCATTGCATTAAATTTTTCATAATCACAAAGGAGTTCTCGAGCACTGAGACTTAAAACATCTCTATCTGTCATACCTCCACCAGAAAAAACAAGATGACACAAATCAGAGATATCAACAAGGAAAGTTCTCAACTTTGTGACTCCTTTGTTATGATAGCCAATGTCCAATAAAAAAAAGGGAATTCTCCAGTTGCCCACTCAGTTTGTCTATATTCCTTGCTCATTCTTTGTACCACTCAATCACTTCCATAATAGATGGCCACAACAGTCCACTATGTAGTTTAACCATATGCTCTATACTCATTCTAAGATCAATTTCCCCACTTCTGTCTTGCGAATGGCTGTCAATGAAAGCCATAACTTCTTCATTCTCAAGATAGTCTTCTTCTTCTGCTTCACTTTGTTTTGTTCCTTTACTGTCACTATTCTTTTCCTTATTATTGATTTCCTTTTGACATGTTTTAATTTATGTTAATGATTTTTCTAAACATTGAAATGCTTCTTGAATACTAAACTGTTCAACATAATTAGGTTATGAACGTAATGACACATTGTGCGGCGAACTACGGTTCAAAGGCCCGCATGATTATATCCTGTGCCATGGCTCTGATACCACTGAAGCATAAAAACTATGGCTGAAGCAAGAAAACTGATAGCTTGAAGACTTAATATGTTAAAATACACACAGGTATTTAATAATAATATTTTATTAATGTATATAAAATGTATATGATGATTTGAATGTTACAATGAGGCCCTGCTTTTATACCTCAGTAGGTTACCTTTCGTGAATGGGCGTGTCTTTTAGACATGCCTTTTCACCTAACTTAATGACTATTTAACCTAATTAATATTTAATTATTTAATATTTATATATATTTTATTTATTTAATTGTTATGAATTATATTCATAATATTATTACTCAATATTTTGTTATAAATGGAAGGGTTTTCCATTCATTATTCACTTTTGATTATTTTCAATGATGCATTCATTCTTGTAACTCTGATTATTTTCATGTTGCACGCCATATTTTTTCGAGGTTTACACATTATAGAGGAGAGAGACTCTACACAAGCTAAAGATGTTTGAGGATAGCCAAGAAGCCATCCATAGAGGGGGACTGGTAACATTTATTTGTTCCCTTCATAAGTGTTATAATAAAAATATTATTTGCATATATGGTTTCCATTGGATGATTAGAGTTATTATTGTTTCTTTTTACTGTTTAACTATGATTATGGCCTAGATAAGGACTTTGGCAGGTTTTGTTTCTATCACTTGTTGCAGATCTACAATGTTTAGTAGCCATTTATATTGTTGATATTGTTTGTCATCCACAATATTAAGTGGATTATTTTCGTACATATTTGAGATGAAAACACTACAACAAAATTGGCGACTCCCCTAGGTTTTATACTTCAGATCCAAAAACCAGGGTGACCTCCAGTTTTCAGCTTAGGGTTTCCTCTTTTTTCAGTCCCTTAATGTTGTTCTCTAGATTTTTAACCCTATATCTGTCAAATCTTTGACTTCCACAAGTTTTATGGTCTAATCGCTGGCCATAGGAACCGGCCGCGACATAGACGACAATTTTTTCCGAGATTTTCCTACTGGGATTCACGGAGCAGAAATCACACTTTTTAGCCCAAAAAGTGCTATCTGGACTACAAAGCGCACCTTTCAGCGCAAAAAATGCGATCTCACCTGAAAACAGGTCAATACCTGCAATTTTTGGGTTTTTATCAGATTTGTTTCTGGGTTTTGCTGAAAGCTATCTGCTGGGTTGTTTGACCTCTATCTCATCCTGCTTAGGCCTTGACCTACTCTTATTTACTCGTTGAAGTGGAGTTTAGCCCCCTTGGGCTTCTAGTACGCTTCCACCTTTTTAGGAGGAGTTTAGTTGAATAAGTAGTCTAAGTTTTTGTAGCACTTTCAGCCACATTTTCTAGATCTGTACCTTTCTATTTCAGATCTATAAAGATAGGTTGTCACCATTCATAGTTTCATATTAAAACTTATTTGGTCATTGGCCTTAGGGTCCCATCGGTTTCCTTAGGTGTTTCACCCATCTCCCTATCTTTTTGCAACGATCTTCCCCTATGGTTTTTTGCTGTAGCTGCACCACTTTCCAGCAGCCTAGTGTCATTTGATCCCAATCACATTGACACTTAGATATATTAACCTGTTTAGTGTGTTTCTGAGTCGATTTCACCACCAACCAGCACAGTGTTTGCAAACCTAGTTTGGGTGGGGTTTATTTAATTGTTCTGTTGTTCATTTTCTGTTGTTAATTTCAATTTATTTTCAGCAAGATTTTTTCTTTTTTACAAACATGACTTGGGCTTAATCAATAAATACACTCACACACACAAGCACACCTTAAGCGAAGGGAACTTAGTTTACGCCTCCAAGAAAAGACTTAACATAATAAATTTATCTCCCTTCATTGAGACAAAGACATATTGTTGATCTCCCTTCACCATTTCCATGTCATGTGTGTCTTACCACCATTGTGCCACCAAGGCGTTTGTTGCGGAGACTATTAGGCCTTCACCCCTAGTTTCTGCTTCGGCATATTACCCCTCCTCGTCGGGTTCGAGTTCATAGCCCTCCGAGTCTCCATACCAACTCTTCTCCTAGTTCCTCTGATTCCTCATCTAATTCCGAGCCTCCTTCACTGCATATCGTCACCATGTCTGGACCCACAGCTAGTGGAGGAACCCAACCTGGTGTTGGCTCTGGTTCTATCTCGGTGGTCAAAATCAAGCAGAACAGTCTCAGGAACCGTTCCACAAACCCCCATGCTCCCTTTTATGGCTGGGTTAAGTCTACTGGATTTTAGCCAGTTGATAAATGACCCTATACACCATGATGTTGGTTGGCCTTCTATGCCGACTAAGCTTCCCTCAAACATCCCAAAGTTTGAGGGTAATGCTAGAGAGGATCCTACCAACCATGTCTGCTCCTTCCACATGTGGTGTTCGTCCAACTCCATTACCGATGACTCCATTTGTCTTTGGCTCTTCCAATGCATGCTCTCCAGGGACGTTGAAAAATGCTATGTAGACTAGCCCATCACATCTCATTCCATTTTCGTGACCCTTGTTAAAGCATTCCTCTCATATTTCCAGTTACCTCTTCGGTACGACACTGGTACGGAGTTATTGACCTCATTCGATCAGTGTTCTGCCACTCACCTTTCTGACCATGTTCAAGAGTGGTATTAAAGGAGGAGCACATGTCAATCCCAACCCTTCAAAGACACTATCTACCTAGATTGGTTTCTTAGGAGCCTTTTAGTACCCATTGGAAAATATATCACATCCCATTTTCCTCAGACCAAGGAAAACTCTCTCCAAACCACTCTAATATATGCCCTGATTTATGCGCAATCTCGCTATGTCTATACCATCATTCCAGACCTCCCCCATCCTGGAAGTGCCAATGCACCAGGGGCATCTCACACCACTGGTGGTATATTTGGAACCCTTTCACACCCTTCCCCATATACTCAGCAAATTTATGGTTATCCGCAAGGGGGAACCAATTCATCTAACACTCATGCTGCTCCTGCTAGCAACATGTTTTCAGGACCCCAACTTGTCTACCAAATGGTTGCTCCTCCTTATGCACAACCAAGCACTCCAGCCCCTCAAGCATTAGCGCCGCAGCCTCCCATGCATCCTCGGCCCTAGCAGACACCACCCCCTCAATGTCAAGTGTGTGTACAACAGAGTGCTACTAATCCAAAAAATTTGAAGAAAAAGAATAAGGGGAAGGGTAACAAGGGTAACCAGGGTAATCAAGGTAATCAACCTAGTGAACCCCAGGGGGACTAGCCTAACACTAACAACCAGCAACAAGGCAGCCAACCCAAGCAGAAAAAGACTATTCGTATGAACAAGCCTTGTGCATGTTGTCATGTACATGGCCGTTATACACATGAGTGTCCTCTCTTACCCCAGATGCGCTAAATGTGGGAAGCTCAAGCAGCTTCTAGAGGTCAATAATCGCCTCAGAATCTTGTGCCATCTCAACCAGCAGTCCTCACAAATCCTTTCCCTCAACAATGATTTGTTGTTGCTCAACCGCAGCTAGATCAAGTAGCCCATCCCCCCAACCTTCTAGTCCTGGTGACTACCAGATCCTTATGATGAATTCTGATGAGGTTAACCCCTCCGATATCAACCTGCAAACTCAGTCACATCAATATGAGAAGTCATCAACTTCGTCTGCCACTGAGTACAAAACCAAAGCATCTGCTGAGCCTCTTACGACACCAAATGGTCCATTACAAATCCCTCAACCTAGAGTTGAGGCCAGTCCCAAGATCCCAAAGGGACCATTATGCCTTAATGAAACTTCTAACTGAGCTACCCATACATACAATATAGTAGATGACTTGTCGCAATCACGTGCTACCATGTCGACGCTGGAAGTACTCCAGTCATGCCCAGCTCAAAAGAAAGCTCTACTTACCAATTTGGGTTCAATATATCCTTCTGACGATCTTTTGATTGTCTTCCCAGTTGATACATCAAAACATCCCCCATTGCCTTCATCCATTGGTTTCCAGATACCATTTAGAGTTCATAATGCCATAATCTCCCGATGCATTATTGACAAAGGTGCATCTGCTTGTGTGATGTCCGCTGCCGTTTGGAAACAAATCAAGTCACTTGAGTTGTCCCCCTCCACCATCACTTTGCGTGCTTGGTATGGACACTCCTTCCAACCCCTTGGCATGTAACGCAATTATTCAATGACCCTTGCGGGAAAGAATCTCCATGTAGACATTGAAGTTATTGATGACCCTTTGGATTACAACATTCTCTTAGGTCGTAGTTACACATATGGAATGTCATCCATCGCGTCTGCAGTGTTCCACAAGATGTGCTTCCCCCATGAAGGGAAGATCGTTACCATCGATCAGTTGAGTTACTACGAGCTGACATCCGTGACCTCCCCCGAGTCCATTATCTCGTCAATGTCAAATAAACAGTCTTCAACTCCCCTCACCAGTGTTTCATATAGAGTATGTAAATATTCCTCATTTTTGGTGCTTTCCCTCGTAACAATGTAAACTTTGAAACAGGAACTCTAAACTCAAAATGGGAACTCTGGCCAAAAAACCCCGAAAAAACACAAAAACAGTGCTAAAAACAGAAAATGTGTATACTGGAATTGTTGTGGAGGTAAATCCCCTCTGCGAATAGAGGCGATCCCTACTAGCCCAAATTGGGTCTAGCAACAATCAAACAATGCTATCACGCAAGTTCCTAATTGCAAATTAAAGACCAATGATGAGGGCCTACCTGGATTCCAACGCTAGTTCTTGTAGAAGAGTCGACGCTCCCATTCCTTTGCTCTGGCCGGTCACGATCCCCACGATCCCCGTGAATGGACACCTACAAATGAAAAGAACGACACAAACACAAGCATAAAATCCAATAGATGCAACTATATATCAGTCAGAAAGGATATAACTCATCATCATTACAAAAACAATAAGAGTGGAACCATAATAATAGTTGTCTATTATTGATAAATAAAGAAGAATACAACCATAGTTCTGACGTCAAATCCTCCTTTGGCTGGGTGATCAACAACACATGTCTTGCAAAGCTTGTTGGGAAAGGGGAACAAGCCTCTCTATCCTTGGTTACTTGGACAAGAATCTCTTCACTTTATATTTAGCCTTATGGGAATGAAGAAGGCTTCTTGTAGCATGAACTTAGCAATTCTCAAACTTTGGGACTTGAAAAGTAGCACTAGAACTAGCTTGTCAAAGGCAAAAGGACAAGCTTTTATAGATGGAGGAGAAGGAGTTAGGATTTTCCACAATATTCATGGGATTGGCTTTATCACTAAGAAGCCTCCATGAGAGGTGGAAAACTACTTCCCTCCTATGGAGATTCGAAGCCAAACCAAACCAGCTCAAGATAGATTCAGTTCATGAGTGGGTTAGGAAGAACCTTCGGATGTTTGTTTGTTAAAAACATTACCCAACTAGGCTGGTGCAAGTGCGACTCTAAGACAGGGCGCCAGCTGGCGTGCCCTCTTTGGAGGATTTCCCCCATTGGCGCGAGTGATACACAGTGAAACCGCACCAATGGAAAAAGGGTGATTTTTATGGGTATTTTGCAAAAGGTGTCTTCAGGGCATATGAAGTTCATGTCTAGGGGAATACAATGCAAGTGTTTCTAGGTCATGTCACTTCTCTCAGGTCCCGGAATAAGTCCTCCAAGGTGCGGGAGAAGGGGTAACAGGGACGGTGACAAATTACTGTGTAACAGGAATGATGGTTTTTTTTTAGGGTCAATTTTGAACTTGTTTTAAAAATGGCAATGAAAACGAAATTTTCGTGCAAAATACAGCTTGAAAACGAAAAAGTGATGATACTGGAATGATGATTTCTTTTTGGGTCAATCTTCAAAATTTAAAAAAAATGCTAGTAAAACCAAATTTTTATGTGCCAATCAAAGTTGTTTATGAGGAAAAAAACACACTAATGTTTTTGGTATAATATCATTTTTCTTTCCTAAATATAAATTCAACATGTTGTCAACCATAACATGCTAGATACAAAAGAAATTGAAATTTTTTCAACTATAAAATTAAAAAACCATGAAATTATGAACAAATTACATCACTAAATGAATTCAAAAGTCATTATTTGTATATTGAATAAAACATATATTATATCTCTAATTTAATGTTGCATTGTAGATATTTTAAACAATAAAAATTATCATAATTAAAACATATAATCCAACAACATAAAAATGCCTCATAACTTCTCATTTAACACCATATGGAATCAAAAATTTTATTTCAAGATACGATGCATATGGCAGTTATATAAACTGTCTTAAACAATTATTAAAAATCACTCACATTTTATTGCACACCATCAGAATTCAGATCTTCAGATGAGTGAATGGATGCTGACGAAAATGTTCCATATTCTTCTCTTTCATCAACTAGTGCCCCATCTGAGTCCACATGCATGCCCACCATTTCAGGTTTCAAAATTCTTCTAGATCTATGACTAGTTTTAGCAGACTCCCATCTCAATGCTATTCCTTCTGGTAACAACCTTTTTAGTATCTCTATTGTCTTGAAGCAAAGAGTTCCTCTCTTTGTTAAATTGAAGTCATAAACAAGTATGTCAACATCCTCTAATTTTAATATGTCTGTGCGATGGCGATTTATATTTGTACCCTTTCTTCTTCTCTTTCTGCCATTTTTTTTGTCAATTACCATCTATGGCTTATACACACCATTGAATGGGTGTGTATTTGTGGCATACCAATGTATTTCTACACTTGTAACATCCTCATTTTCTGTAAAGACCTTTATAACTTTAGAAACCCAGAATGGATAGCCATTGGGATCTCCATCTGCTAGCACTGCGATCATGCAACCCTCCTTAATATCCTGTACTGAACCCCTGTAAAGGTCTTCCATGGCTTCATGTTGTGCACGAGATATTCTGGAACCAATATATATCTCTCTTTCCTCTCCCTGTGAAGAATTAATAATACTTTGAGATTGTTGCTGTTCAACAATGTTTATTTCCTCATGTTCATTCGACACATTTTGTGGCCAAATAAATGGATTTTTCAAAGGTACATCTTCATTTGTTGTTGTTGAAATGATATCACTTTGATTATTGAAAAATGACTCCCACCAAATTGAATCATCAATGTCAAAGTACTCATATGTATATCTAATACATTTTTTAATTTCTTCTAGGCAATCAAAATAATTTATATCTCTATTTTGTCTGCATGCATAATGAACTTCACCAACTGATTGTATAACAATATTTTTGATGCAAATATTGGATGATGTGGAATGAACTTCAAAAATTGCAAACCTGATGATGGTGCCCATTCTGCAGTAGTTGAATACTTCTTGCCCCATATTAGTGTTTTCCCATCAATTATTTTGATACGAAATTGATGTTGGAAGCTAATGTCATTAAGTTGTTCAATGCATTTCCCCTCACCATATGATCCTAGAATAAACCTTCACATGTCAATAGTTTCTTCCAACACATCAAAAGTAGGATCTGGCATGTATGATTTCTTAATACATTCTATTAATGATGGCAAGCTCCCAACTTCCTTCCTCCTCAATGTGACTAAAAAACAACTGAGCATCTCATCAATATGGTCATGAGTGTGCCCAACAAGAAGGAAACCAACCTTTACCTTTTGAAAAATTCTCAATTCAACAAGAATGTTTAGATATCCAAAAACAATCTGATTTTTGTTTTCATGACAAGTGTTGTCCAATTGTAGATACAAAACTTCAGGAAGATTACCAGACCAATGAGAAAGCAAATCATGAAATATGGTTATGGTCAGATTTGCATCATTATGAATATTTGGAGCTATGAAGTACACCCTTGGAAACATTTTCCCATTGAATACCATACAACCTACCAAGTGATACTGAATAAAATTTTCCTCCT
>APFE030841681.1:28285-71477 GCA_000404065.3 Pinus taeda | reverse complement strand
CCTAAAAGTGTTGCTTCACACCCTAAAAGGACAAGGTCAACTGATTACATCTTGTCCCAGAAGTTCTCCATGAAAAACTGCTCATAATTGGTCAAAACTGGACCATACAGGTTGCTCAATGCTAAGGTGCGATGCATCCACCTGCTCAGTGTAAAGGGTGTGATGCATACTGGATTTCCCTTCAGTAGGGTGTGATGAGCGAGAAAGGACAACTGGCAGAGACAGTTTGCGAGGTGGAGGATCATGGAATGTTCCAGAAACTTCTCCAATGACACTTGCCTCTCTCAATTCGCCCAGGGATGAGTAAGAGATCATGAATCTCCAAGTGGAACCCAAATATTAGAGAGAGGACACTAATAAAAAACTTAGAAGCTAACTCAACCCCCTGCAAATATCTATATATGGATCCCTCAACACAGAGATTCGGTGGTTGGAAGCTGGTATTTTGTAAGGAAGTTCTGTTGGTTTCTTGGTGAAAATCATAGTGTTGGGTGATCTAATCTTTTCATGAGGTGAGGAAGGGCTTCTATGCTGAGGGGATGACGCTGGGTCAAAACATTGGTTGTAATCTTCTTTTCTCTTTCTTGATGTCAATATAGCTATTCAAGTTTTCCTCCATGTTTTTGTATGCTCAATGATATATACATTTATATGGTCAATATGTATCTGGTCCCATGTTATTTATGATTATAGATCTTTGTTCTTGGATAGTACTATGCTACTTTGATTCCACAGATACTCTTTGAAGCTGGGTAGACAAAGGCAAAGCAGCAAAGATCTGTCAGAAGGAGAAGAATCGAATAAGGAACCGAGCGCAAGACTGAGGTTGGTGCCTTCTATTCCTCTCTCATCTATCTCTCATAAAAGGAAAACGAAAAGTAGCTTCAACTTGTTTGTTTCTAAGATAACTACCAGTCTTAGTGGGATTAACAGCTCCGTGTGGACACTATTCTAGATAAAAAAATGGTAGGGTAAAACTGCGGGTTTTGATTCTATACTGGGACTTGTGGCAATTGATTAGCTTGAGGAATTTGATTGGACATGGTTAAGAATTGTGGTGGAAGGTAGGATGGTGAATATTTTTGATATTGAGCATATGATCCATAAGGATTTTTCCATCCTTGATTCCAAGGTTGTGATTGTGGCAGAGCCCAAGGCTGCCAGGTTGAATTCCAACTACTTTGTGAAGTCTGGCCAAACTGTTGTGGTCTAAATCCTTGTGATTGATTTGGTTGGTGTTTTTATGGTATTTTGGCTATAAAGTAGAGAGGGTATACTGGTTCTGAGATTCCTTCCTCATTGAATACAACCTTAAGACCTGGTAAGGATGGACATTCCTTTGTATCATGATTATCTACACATATGACATAGGTTTCTATGGATTTTGAGTCTAAGGGACACTCTCTCAGAGCATGTTTCTTCCAACATTTGAGATAGAAGATGGATAATGCAACATTTTTGGAATTTTGCTTATTTTGTATTTTAAGGGTGTCTATTTGTTCACTTAGGCTCCCTAAAATATCTGTTTTAAAGGTGTCAAGCAGATTTCCTATTTCTGCCCTACTAATTGTCCCAACTGCAAACTTGTTTATTCTTGATAAGAGAGGGTCCCTAGGACTCTTTCCAACTCTTGCTTTGCCCCTTGAGATATGTACACATAAATCACAAATATCTGCAAACGGTAGTTGGGAAATATCTCCTTTTCCAGTTAGGTTAAGGAGATCAATCCATTCATCTTTAATGACTCTGAGTAAAAGAGATTTTAAAGTTTCTTCATCCAAATTATCCATTTTTTCTCTTTTAACATTATAAACAAACCTTTCTACCAAGTTTTCAAGATTCTCATCTTCTTTTTGTGTCAATTTGAAGACTTCATCTTTAAGGTTACTAGGCACACAATAATCTCTATACTTGCCTAAGAAAGCCTCTTCCATCTGTGCCCATGTTGTTATGGAATGAACTCCTAGACTCATGAACCATTTTAATGCTGAGTATTTTAATGTGGCGGGGAACAATTTCAAATTTTGAGCATCATGCAGATAGTCATATGATCTACCTAATACTTCAAATTCGAAGAGAAATGTCTCCAGATCTTCATTTCTTTTACCATGGAAATCAGGAAGAATCAAGGGTGATATATTTTTCATTGTGAGGGTTGTATCTTCATCAACAATAGGGAATCCCAAAGGATCTTGATTTCCTCTGCCTTTACCCCCTCCTCTACCTCTACCTCTTCCTCTTCCTCTACCTCCAGCCCTATCTTCTTTGCCATGGACATTGTGTACTTATCCTTCCCCTTCTTCAACCATGATAGATTCTTTGGAGCTAAGGTAGTGTTAACCTAATTTTTTTGGTTCCTCTATTAATGGTTGTTCATAATAATTTTCCAATTCCTTTTCTTCACTAGGAATTTCTAATTCTTCTCCCACAATTTGTTTGCCAGTGGGGGATAGAAAGACTACTCCTGTGGTTGGGGATGTAGGATTTTATTCAATTACAACTTCAGTAGAAGAAGTAGGTGAAGTTTTGGATTGAATTTCTGATCTTAATACTTCAGGAAGCCTTTGTTGACCTCTAAATGGAACTCGAGTTTGAGTAGGTGATGTGGAATCTCGAAATCGTGGTGGAGTGAGGGGATTTGTGGGAATTAAACTTCTTCCTCGTCCTACAAATCTATCCCTAGAGTCTCAATCCCTACGCATGACATGTTTAAATTAATGATAATATCATATATATATATAATATATATTATATATATAATAATATCATATATATAATATATATATATATATATATATTTACTTCTAATTGTACTTCCCTGGCAACGACTCCAAAATGTTTGGTCAATTCAATGTCCTTGAATTGGAAATCATAAATTGTCAACCAGGGTGCGTAGACTGATGAAGTACGGGTGCACAATATGTGCTTAGAAGTTATTCATTAGGTCGTTATGTATTTGTTAAGATCTAAACTCAATATGGGGATGATGTTTGTCAATTGTATTAGTTTTGTAATTCTTAGGGATGTTGATTAAGTTTCCTAGAAATTAATCTCTATCCATTTAGTTTGTAGATGATGTGAGAGTGATTTTTCTTATTTAGATTGTTTGGGATTTTTGACCTTAAATATCTATGCTGCAACTCCTAATTCTCAACAGTATAAACTAGGTATACAACAAATTAAATTTCTTATGCAGATAACAATTCGCTGGCGAGGTGATTATGCAACATTATCACACAAAAC
Source organism: Pinus taeda (assembly GCA_000404065.3). Lineage (NCBI taxonomy): Eukaryota > Viridiplantae > Streptophyta > Pinopsida > Pinales > Pinaceae > Pinus > Pinus taeda. The sequence goes on along the minus strand of APFE030841681.1, from coordinate 68,234 downwards.
AGAGCAATTGAAGAATTAAAGGAAATTAGATTGTATTTGATTAAAACATACCACTATTTGTAGGGGCCCTCCACATAGCAGTTCAAAGCTTCAAATCAACAAAATGCTTGCACACAAAAACCAATTCCATTCACACGAAATTCACAAACTGTTCATAAACATATCATTTGATGCGCACCCCAAATAACAGTGCAGGCATTAACTTTATAGAAGGTCTCTTGGCATAACTGTATGAATATTTTAAGCCTAATATCTCTTAATCGTATCTAAACTTATATCGTTAAACCGTCGTTTTGCTATTTGGAAAGCAAAATGATAAGGTTTCAACAGATCTTGGGTTGTTTTCTGTGCTAATTCGGCAGTTGACTTGGAGTTTGATCACGATCTCCTGTGCTTCTTTTAGCAAAACATTTCGAGTGGATAGGAAAGTATCCATGAGGGATTCATCCTCTATCCATATGCACCTTTCATTGCTAAGCTAGAACTATGGAACCTTGTGAACAATGAAGACAACTACGAAATCCTAGACTAGCTACGGAAACAGACTAATTCTGTAGCCAATTGTAACTTTAATTAAAACAATAGGGTATATAGTTGAATATGAACAAGAAAACATACTAATGCATACCTTCATCAAAACTTGGCAGATATGGCTGTATTTAAGTGGTAAATATATATTAAAAAGAGAGGATCTTTAGGCAAAAAGGATGTCATGGTAGGACAATATTCAGACTCTACATGTATCAAAAGAATCAACCATTAGAGAAGATCCTTCGAGATATGAATGAAAAAATTGAGAGTTTAAGAAGTTAACAAGTAGTCATGCCAGAATAAGGATATCTTGCGTTGTTATCCATAGTTGAACCTAGCAGTTTTCAAGAAGCCAACCATGACGAACATTGGATCAAAACCATGGAAGAAGAACTGAACCAGATTGAGAAGAACGAGACCTCGGAATTGGTTCCAAGACCTAGAGACAAAAATGTCACTAGATCAAAATAGATTTTGAGAAACAAGGTGAACGTGGATGGACACGTAACTAGTAATAAATAAAAATTGGTGTGTAAAGGCTATGCACAAGTTGAAGGGATAGATTTCGAAGAAACACTTGAGCTTGTTGCCAGAATTGAATATATTAGGTTTTTCTTGGCTAAATGATCAAAATGTAGCAGATGGACATAAAATCAACCTTTCTAAATGGAGAGTTAGAAGAAGTAGTCTACATAGAACAACTATAATGGATTTTCTTACTGAAAAGGTAGACTATGTCTATAGATTAAAAAAATCCCTATATGGTCTCAAGCAACCACCTAGAGCCTGGTATGTAACACTAGATAGGTATTTACAACAAGAAGGATTCAAGAGAGTAAGTGAAAATATCAATGTATATATATATATATATATACTAATAAATATATATATATATATATTATATATATTATAAATATGTATATATATATGTATATATATATGTATATAATATGTATAACATAATATATATATATAATGTATATATATATGAATATATATTATATATATATATAAACATTATATACTACATATAATTACATAGTATATTGTATATACTATATGTATAGAACATATATAATATATAGGATACAGGATATATGAACAAATACTATAATATATATATATAATAAGTATAGTATTGTATATAGAATATACTAAAATATAATATATAGATATATATAATAATATAATATAAAAGTTGATTTAGACAAATTGACTAAATCTGAGTATATGGTGGACTGAGACATCATCTTTGGAAGCGATGATGACTGGTTAAGTCAAAAGGTTGCCAAAGATATACAAAATGAGTTTGAGTTGTCTATACTTTGAGAGTACACTTCTTCTTGCGAATCTAGATATCTCAAGAAAACAATGGCACATTCATCTCTCAAACCAAGTACATCATGGAAATATTGAAGAGATTCCAAATAGAAGATTGCAAACTTGTAAGTACTTCCATGGTGACCAATTGCAAGTGAAGCAAGGATGATGAATCGAAGGAAGAAAGCCAAAGGTTATATAGATTGATGATTGGCAGCCTATTGTATGTGACAACTTTGAGACCAAATGTGATGTAGGTAGTTGGACAGGTGACAAGATTCCAAGCAACACCAAAAGAATCACATGTTGTAGCAGTGAAAAGGATCTTTAGATATAGTAAAGGAACATCATAACTTGGGTTGTGCTATCTGAAAGGAAATAAATTAACTATGACAACCTATATAGATGCAAATTGGGTAGGTAGTGTTGATGATAAAAAAGACACTAGTGGAGCAACCTTCTATTTGCGTGAGTGTCTCATATCATGGTTGAGCAATAAGCAATCTTTAATATCCTTGTCCACAACAAAAGCATAATATATAATGACAACGACATGCTATACTCGGTTGCCTTGGTTGAAGCAAACTCTACAAGTTCTCCAAGTAAAGTTTGATGAGACCATTTTGATATTCTGTGACAACGCCAATACCATAAGTCTCTCCTAGAATCCTATAATGCATTAATAAACCAAACAAATTCCTATTAAATACCACTTTCTTCGAGAATAGGTTGCAGAGATGAATATCAAGGTAGAATACAGTGGGACAAGGGAACAAATAGCTAATGTCTTCACCAAGCCCCTTACATGAAATACATTTTAGTATCTTTTGCAGAAGGTTAGGGTGCTTTTGGGTTAACATTGAGCCCAGTAGACATGGAGAGAAAGACATATTGGAGGGAGATATAGAGAGACATTTTGTTAGATGAAGTTAATATTTTCCATTGATGTTAAAGGGGGAGAAAAATATGGAAAGGAAGATTCATGGTGTTAAGGGAGCAGTAGTCGCAGGGGGAGTAGGTGTGTTTCCATCAATGCCAAAGGGGGATATTGTTAGAATTTGATTGCCATTGATGTCAACCCAAGAAACCCCTCATTTGATGAAGAAAATGATTGGGAAGATCAATTATTTTGATGTCAAGACCAATATAATTTGATTATCCTCGTTATGTCATTTCTAATAGTAGGTGGCATGCCACATAACTCACGATTGAGGAGATATTCCTTGTGAAAGATGAAGCCTCGAAAGTGTGGTCAAGAAGCCTAAAATGAATGCTAAAAGGAAACCTTATATTTGGGTTAGAATCTGGCATTAATATTTAAGAAAACCTTGAATGATTTGTGAGGGTCTTGGTTTGACCAATCAATCCTCCAAATGAGGAATATTATATGTCAAAACGAATTCCAAAGGGGGATCAAGTTGACCTCTAAAAATGAATTTTAAATGTGGAAAATATTTTATCTTGGAGATCAGGTCTGTCAATGTAAAAATTTAATTATTGAATCTAAAATGAAGGTCAACTCCATGGTTTAAGGGCTAGTCGGACTCTGCTTCTATACCCCTCCTTCAAGTATAAATAAGAGCTCAGTTTTCCTCAAAAAAAACAATGATTCATACACTTATCTTCTAACAAATTTTGTCTGATTTCCTAAGGCCAGAATAGTCACGTAGATTAGAGTAGGCTGATCTTTTTTCAGTAACTTTCTGCTTATTTTTTTATCCGTTGGTTGGATTTTTTTCATTGGGTTTGAGATGTGATCTAAAGCAGAATTTCCGAGGCTAATTCAATGTTGTTTGACGCTGGGTTAATGGACTATTTTGTGGCTTAATTCACATATGTTATAAGGCCTAATTTTGGCCTTCCCAAGGCCCTGTTTGAGTATAAATTCACACTGTTCAGAGGTTGAATTTCTGCCCCCTCCTAAGGCCCCTTTCTAAGTCATATTTTGTGTTCTTTGAGGCTGATTATGAGTCCTTTTAGAGCATGTTTTTGGCCCTGTTCTAGGGCTATCTAAGGAAAATTTGTGGGGATCCTGAGGCCCAAATTGTTAAGAAATCAAGGGCAACTAGATTAGGGTGATTTCTCTTACTTTGGTAACTGCTTGTGATGTTCATTTAATTTGATGTTATTGTAATTAGCTTCTTCTTTCACTTGATTATTATTGTTCTCTTATCATTAAAAAACTACCAAAATATGAAGATCATTGAGAAAGAGGACACAAAATGTAGGTTTTTTAGCCAGGGACAAAACCTCTCCTCTTGAGAGGAAAACCCATAAGAATTCTTCTCTTCTTATAGAATCTTCAAATGACGAATTCTAAGACCTAAGAATATTGTAAAAGATCCCTACAAAGCCAATTTAGCTTCTCCTTTTGATGAAATTGTCCTTCACAAAGTCAACCCAAGGCAACCTGCTCCAAACCTTCAAATTTAGGCCTTTGCTTCAGATTTTACGTCACTTCTTAAGGACTGCAATTTTCGGCCTCTACTACAAAACCCTAGCTGACACATGTGAGAAGATGATGGTGAATTTTTCCTCCTTTCTCCTTTCCTTGGTTTGATCTCCTTTATTTGATAACTTGACCTTCAATCTTGATGCTCCTTGACACTAAATTTAGCTCCTTGATGTGACTAAAATTTGATCTTGCTGCAACTCAAAGATGCCGTAATTCTATTTTGCACGTGTGGGAGATTTAGCCCAAAAACAACCCTTAGAAAACTTCGGTTTTCTTCTTCTTTTTAGATCTTCTTGTTGGAAATAATACTGAAGGGGGGGGGGTGATCAATATTATTAAGTCAACTATTTTCTTTTTCAAACCCAGATCATATACGCTACTTCAGCTGTGAAAACCGCGTATATACGTAACTACAGATAAGGAAACCCGCGTATACCCGTATACCATGCATAATTATAATTTAATTTATCTTACAGATGTTGATCATTAATCTATGTATAAGAATCAAATAAACAGTAACCAGAAACAGTGAAACAGAGCAGAAGACAATCACACACGAGAACACAAGATATAAGGTGGAAACCCAATGTGGGTGAAAACCACCTGCTACAATTCGTCTCTATATTCCTTTTAGAAACTTCTTTTTACAATGTTTTTTTACTGGTGTAGTCATTTACTAGTACGTCGGCAGCTGTAGAGAGCTACAACCCTCTCTCGTTCTTCAGTTTTTCTTGGAAGGGAGCTACAACCCCCTTAGCTCTTGTACTAGCCGAGATACTAGTATGTAGGCTACTACCTGTAGAAGGCTACAACCTTCTCTTTGCTTCCAGGGATCACATTTCATAAAATTCAGACTGGATCCATGAACATCAATCAATCATCAAGAATTTCTATATCAAACAATCTCCTTTTCACCAATTAACACTGAATCAAATAGACACTTCTCTAACAACTGTACCCAGAACACAGTAATAGTAACCACACACAAAATTCTGAACCCAGAACACTGCAGTAATAAACAGAAGTAGCTAGAAGATAATTCAAGGGACGTACACTACTTCAAGAACCAGAAACCTACGTGTATACGCTTCTGTGTTTGGACCAACCTACGTATACGCAGTTTTAATTCACAGAACCTGCATGTATACGAACCTTTGCTTCACTGAACTCGCGTACAAATCTATAAAGGATAATTCACTCTTTCAAACATTCAGACATTAGTTAACCAAGATTACCAGATTTATAGATCAAGCAAGCGCCACATAGAACAGATCAAAATCATACAAAGGTACTATCATTCAAGCCTTAAGATTTTGACCCATCAATAGAACTTATCCTTCTCCTTGCGCTCAGGTTCCTTCTTCATTCAAATCCAGATCTACACCATAACCCAATCATTGTATTCCAGATCTAACACTTTTTCAGATATTCAATAATTCAGATGATCCCTTGCCAAATGATCTCCTTCCTCTTTTATAGCCTTAGGCCTTTGTAACAACACAAGTAAAACAAAAGTTAATGTAAAAAAAGGAAACAATTCTTAGGTGAAATTATACCTGTACCACAAGATTTGGGGACGACTCTCCTCCCAACCGTAGGCTCAATTGTGCAGGATTCTGCTACAACTGGCCACCCCCGAGCCCTCAATCAATGACTACTGCCAGTATTCCTAAGTCTCAGCATTCTGCCAAGAGAATGAAGATGGAACCTCAGAATGATCAACCCTTTCCATCCTCCTCATCATTCCTTAAATAGAAAAAAACATTGGATGGGAAACCACATGCACACCTCCATGTGTCTGCATGCCACATGCCCACCCTCCATGTGTCGGCATGCTAATTTTTTATAATTTTCTTATTTTATTTATTTTTTTTTTTATTTGTTATTTTGGTTTTTATTATTTTTTATTTTTATTACTTATTTATTATTTTATTATGATTTATTTATTATTATTCCTTATTTTTATTATTACTTATTATTTTGTATTATTTTTTTATTAGTTATTATTATTTATCATTTATTAAGTGGTTTATTTACTATTATTCATTATTATTATTATTTATTTATTAATTATTATTTCTTTTGTATTATTTTTATTAGTTCTTATTATTTATTATTTATTATTAAGGGAGGGATGTTACATATACGCAGTAATAAGGAGGCCTTAATACGCTGGTAAAAAGGAGACCAGATATGTTGTTCAAGCCCAGTCCAACCGTGAGTTCTAACCACAGTTGTAGTAAGAATTTTGTTATGCCCTAACCGCAATAGAAGGAACCATAATGCAGCGAGGTTAAGGGACTGTTTGAGCATCCCTTGTGCAACGGTGTGAGGGTGGTTTCTTCTTGTTAAAAGGTCAAGTTAAATGGAGTAGTGGAACAAACCTGTTGGGATATCATTGGAAGAACAAGTATAACATTATGCTGCTACAAGAAAATTGTGTGTTAGGCCGCAGGCCATAACACCACAGTCAAGCTTTTCATATGGGTATTTGAGGGCTCAGATCATAACATAATACATGGAGCTGTCATGTATAATACTGTTGAGATCTCAAGCTATTAGATGGTTGTATGACACTTTTGTAACATGAGATGGACAAAGTTATTGTTATGGGTTATTATGACTATGTTGAGGGTATGTCAGATAACAAGAATGCAGCAAGGTGATGGTTGTAGCATGATGGGGCAGCAAAGTGATGATGGATGTTGTATGACGAGTGCAACATAGAAGTCATTGAGTGCAAATTAGTGATAAAGAGCAGCTCAATGATTGGAGCAGCTTAGTGACAGGAGCAGCAACATGAAGTGCATAGCATGGTCATGATAACTACAGCATGGAGCAGTAAGAGGACAAGATGCAGCTTTATGATAGGTGAAGGAGTCACCTTATCAGTTGAAGCAACATGTCGTCAACTGATCTCATATAGATATAGAAAGTCAAAGTGCTGACTTCTATTGTAAATGTACTATAACTCTCTCTTTCTCTACTGAACTATTGAAGAACATAAAAGAAGAATTGATCAAGGGTTTCCTCACATTGGGGTTTGTCCCTAGCTGGCGCCACATCTTGTGTCCTCTTGTCTTGGTTTGTCTTCTGCGATTTATATTCATGTTCTATTTGTAGTTTACTTTAATGCTGATGTGATTGCTAATCTGAAAAAGATATTGAAAATTGAAATAAAAATAAATTGCTCTAGCATAGAACATACCTAAAATTAACATGGTATCAGATCTGAGGTGAAGACAATGCCCAAGCAAGAGTGAAAGAGAAATCACCAAAGACAGTTGGGTAAGGACAAAAGGATTAGTGGATTCCTCATCCCTCTTCAAATTCACCAAGGGTGAAGTCAAAGTAGAGAATATTATCAGAATGGCGCAGCGGAATATGGCCTACCTAAAGATCACTTCATTGGAAGACCGGATGTCATGGTGGAAAGAAAGGGAGATAACCAATTTGGCCATTATGCGAAGGAGTGTCGAAATGGCAGGGACACATCACTTAATGACGATAACAATCATTCCAAGGGCATCTTCAATTATCAAAGGAATGACGGGTAATGTAAGTCATCAAGGAAATGGTTGACTCTTCAAAGAAAGCAAGGAACCCCACGTATGAAGAATCAAATGTTGTTTCAGATAAGATAAAGTAGAATTATCTTGTACTGGCCCTCTCCTTCAGATTCTTTGGGAATCTGGCTTATTGATTGTAGTGCTTCAAGGCACTTCATCAAATAGATGGGTGCACTGTCTAATTTGGTAGAGATGGAAACAATCGTGGGATTATACTCGGAGCCAATGCCACCTATCCTGGAAAGGGTGTAGGGAATTTTACCCCTCAATTGAATGAGGGTAACTTGATTCATTTACAAAATCTCTTTCATGTACCTGATCGCAAGAAAAACCTGGTGTCCATGGAAGTCAAAGGTTACAGGGTGGCACTCATCGATGAAAAGGTAGGAAGTTTCAAAGATGCTTTTGAGTTCTGGGTTGTATCAAGTTGCAGGAAGTCCACTGGGAACCATGTCCATTAACACAGAGCATCGGAGGTCTATGGTGGCATGGATGCCTGAATTCAAAAAGAGCATGAAAGTACATGTCTGAGATGTACCGAAGGAAAATCTTACAAGGGGACCATTCCACTCATGTAGCAGGTCCACAGGTTTGGAATAATCCGAGGGGTTTGAGATTCATGATTAGGAATCTCACGTATGCAAGTAGAAGAAAGCCCTATATGGTTTGAAGCAAAATTCTCCAGACGTAGTATGAGAGGATTGATAGTTGTCAGATGAAGTTGATCCAAACCATTGTTTGAAGGTTGTGGATTATAGACCTCTCATACCAACAACTTCTGAGGATGACCTATTTCAAACAGGTGTAGACCCTCTCACTTGTAGAAGTAAGAGGGAGTTGGATTTCGGATGTGGAATGGTGAACTGCAAGCCTGTGACTACCTCGAGGATCTTAACTTTCAGAAGTTATATGCTGATGATGTCGAACCATATTTGGGAAATGCCTCTGAGTTTCATAAACTCATTCGCGTTGATGTTCTTGGTGAACTTCCGTCCGGACATATGTTTTGCAGTTAGAACGGTGAGCTTATATTTGATTGAGCCTCACTGGATTGGTGCTAAGAATCTTCTAAGATATCTTCAGGGCATAATCTCTCATGGATTGAGATACAGTGCCGGAAATATGAAACTACATGATTATTTGCATGCTGACTGGGCAGGCAGTGTGGAGGAATACTAGATCACTTCTCAGTGCTAGTTCTCTTTGGATTTTGCTTCGATATCATGGATGAGTAGGAAGCAAAAGTCAGTCGTTATAAGCACCGCCGAGACCGAATAGATAACTACGAGTATGATCTCGTATGAAGCTGCTTGGTTGAGGAAGCTCTTCAGTGAGTTGTTTGTACACATGATGAATACCACTGTGATTCTCTGTGACAACTAGAGGTAGGATTCAATTATTGAGGAATTCCATATTCGATGATTTCTCCAGCAGATAGACATCAGATACTACCTTATCTGGGATATGGTAAGTCAATGAGCAAGGAAGCTCCATCACTGTGAGATGATGTACAGGTCGCTACACTTTGTCAAAGCCTCAGGGGAAAGACGAAATCTATGATTTTCTCAAATGACTTGGATTCATCGAGAGACTATTGTAAAAGGGTCCTACATGTTGCATACATTGAGCTTTGGGAGCTCTGGGGGCTTGGGGTACTTACTGGAGCAACATACGACCACAGGGTGACTCACCCTCCCCTAGAGGTGCGCTATGAACAGGATGATTAGTTCTCCTGTGGTCCATGATGATTCGTTCTCCGTGGTCGAATAGGATGATTTGTTCTCCTGCAGGCCTGGATGATGTGTTCTCCATGGCGATTATGGAATAGGATGATTCATTCTCCTATAGGCCAGGATGATTAGTTCTCCGTCGCATCCACTAGATAGGATGTTTCACTCTTCTGTGAACAGGATGATTAGTTCTCATATCGAGGCATCCTACCCATGCAGTCTGGGATTCATTGGAAGTACCTCTCATCTGATCAATGAGTAGGGAAATGAGGATAGGGACCATAGTAGTACCAATGGACACATCATTGTATCTATCGCACTCCCTATGCTAGGATGACCTTCATTGATCTGGGATCAATGATACTGGTCTGGAACCAGTGAGAGTGGTACATACTCTAAAACTGACTTTAGGTTAGTAGAGGAATGGTCTGGGACTAGTGGTACACATTTTGAGACTGAATTCGGGTCAGTGGAGAATGGTATGAGACATTCTCAATCAATTCTTCTTCTTCATGGTTCAACAAAGCTTAGATGAGCAAAGCTAAGCAAAGCAGAATAGTGCAGGGCACTAATGGCAGAGATAGTTGGACATATGGATCAATGGATGGAGTTCTCCCTAGTTGAGAGGGAGTGTTAAAATTTGCAACTAGGGCCAAACTCCATGTGGGTCATCTTATTTATGACAGTTGATATTTTTATTGGATCCCTCTCATTGATAGGTATAGGATTGATCTAAATATCATCTAATTCCATCAAGTATTCATGGATTTATGAATTTATTTGTGTTATAAAATAAATTGTCAAGTCAGCCAACATTTTATGTAGTCTCAAAAGCCCAATAGTCATGTCTATTCATCATCTACTTTTTGGTATAAATAGAAGAGGACTTGAAGTCATTTGTCACACTTACTCTTCATGTGATCTCCTCCTCTCCACGTCTTTGGGTTTTGTTGAAGGAGGACACCAAGAGTATACGCTGGATGATGCCCTAAACACAGTGAAGGTGAAGGCCTTATATGCAGCCCTAAATTACAGTCATGAAGGAAACATCAAGACGCAGTTGAAGGGAAAGGATCCTAGCCGCAATTGAGGGAGATCTTGCCATACCCTAGCTCCAGTAAAGGAAAGATTCTAGACATAGATTGAATGCCCTAATTCATTGTCCTAGAAGGCTCCATACGCAATCCTAAAGGAAAGACTTAGCCACATTTAAGGGTGCCCTAGCTGCAGCATTTAAGGGTGCCCTAGGCCACAGTCAAACAAGGGTTTTTATGCAACAAAGGAGGCACGTATACACAATAAAAGAAGAAGCCTTATCCGTTGTTATGAAGAGGCCTTATCTGCAGCAAAGGAAGGGCTGATCAACAGCCCTATACGCAATAATAAGGAGGCCTTGATACGCTGGTAAAAAGGAGACCAGATCTGTTGTTCAAGCCGCAGTCCAACCGTGAGTTCTAACCACAGTTGTAGTAAGGATTTTATTGTGCCCTAGCCGCAGTAGAAGGAACCATAATGCAGCAAGGTTAAGGCATTGTTTGAGCATCCCTTGTGAAACCGTGTGAGGGTGGTTCCTTCTTGTTAGAAGGCCGAGTTAAATGGAGTAGTGGAACAAACCTGTTGGGGTATCATTGGAAGAACAAGTATAACGTTTATGCTGCTACAGGAAAACTGTGTGTTAGGTCACAGGCCATAACACCACAATCAAGCTTTTTGTATGGGTGTTTGAGGGCTCAGATCATTAGCATAATACATGGAGTTGTCATGTATAATACTGTTGAGATCTCAAGCTATTAGATGGTTGTATGACACTGTTGTAACGTGAGATGGACAAAGCTATTGTTATGGGTTAGTATGACTATGTTGAGGGTATGTCAGATAACAAGAACGCAGCAAGGTGATGGTTGCATCATGATGGGGTAGCAAAGTGATGATGGATGTTGTATGATGAGTGCAGCATAGAAGTTATTGAGTGCAGAGCAATGATAAAATGCAGCTCAATGATTAGAGCAGCTCAGTGACGGGAGCAGCAACATGAAGTGCTTAGCATGGTCATGATAAGTGTATCATGGAGCAGCAAGAGGACAAGATGTAGCTCTATGATAGGTGAAGGAGTCACCTTATCAGTTGAAGCAACATGTCTTCAACTGATCTCATCTAGATATAGAAAGTCAAAGGGATTACTTCTATTGTAAATGTATTATCTCTCTCTCTTTCTCTACTGAACTATTGAAGAACATAAAAGAAGAATTGATCAAGGGTTTCCCCACATTGGTGTTTGTCCCTGGCTGGAACCACATCTTGTGTCCTCTTGTCTTGGCTTATCTTCTGCTATTTATATTTATGTTCTATCTACAGTTTACTTTAATGCTGATGTGATTGCTAATCTGAAAAAGATATTGAAAATTGAAATAAATTGCTCTAGCACAAAACATACCTAAAAGTAACTCAACCTCTACCTTTCCAAATGTTTATGCTTTTAGTGAAAAAACTATCTTTTAATATTTCTCATAAACTAGGACATGCATGAAATACAATTTTAGGCTCAACTACTAAATATAAGACTTTCACTTTTTTACTAAAGTGAATTATAAAATATAATTGTTTTTTTCCAAAAATAGGATTACTTTTTGAAACACTTTTTCGAAAATATCTCAAACAACTTCTCACATGTTCACATTGAACATGCACAAAAATTCTTCTCCAAGCTATATGATAGTGATTTTTAATCGCCTTTCTAATTACTTAGAGAAATAACCAAAAGACTATTTATTTAATCGTCAATCTGAGCTTCGTGGGAAACTTGGGAATTGTCGTGCACCATATATGCTAGTAAAAATTGTGTATGTGTTATGAAGTTATAGAAGTTAAATGATTGTCATGATTCAAGATATAAGGATGATTTTACAAGTTATTAATTAACCTAAATAACACCACTCTTGCAGGAATGCAAAGCACATTGTCTAATCTATGTTGCAGAAAAGAAAGTCACACTTGCAAGAAGAATAAATCACACCAATTCCTAGAGGTGACTTGCTCATGTTAAGAATGACCATGATTGTTATAAATGATATGCACTTGTATGTGCAATGAAAATGCATGAACAATTGCAAAGAATTAACTCACTTATAAATAAATTGAAACCATGAACCAAAGGCATAAAATGATCAATCCACGCTTGTTTAAGAAAAGAAATCTATTAGACTTTTTAGGGTAATGTAAAAGCTACAATGGAGTTGTAGCAACAATTTGAACTCAGTGCATGGTGTTATTATTCCTTCATAGACCAGTAAGTGAATAAGGAGAATATTAACACTAGAATTGCAACAATATACCTACAATTTGGAGTTGCAACAATTAGAAACCTCATGGAAATGGAGCAGTTAACAATTCAGGGTTGCGACAACTAACAATTTAGAATTGTAGCAATATGAAAAATAAAGTACATGCAAAAATGAAATAGAAATGCAATTATAACTATAACTATGTTATGAGTATAGGAAGTACCTAACTAAGAAAGGGTCCCTACCTCATTAGACAAGGTATTGGTTAGAAAAAGATTAGAATATGAAAGCTCAACACACCATTACTCGAACAAGGGAAATTATATTACAAAATAAATGTTCAATACAACTTCAAGCTTACAAGTTCTTTGTTTTCTACCTCTTACTCTTCCTTTCTACCTAGCTCAAGAAGAGTGGGGGTGTTTATACAAAATTTCTTCTATATAAGAATAATTTTTATGGATAGCCATGAAAATTAGGTTATTCGTCCTATTATGTCAATTCCTTCAAAGAATACAAAAACAGGAAACAACTAACTCTATTCAGTTGTGTGGCAAGTGATAGTTGAGTCAGATTATTTTCTTAGTCATCAACTTGTCACTATTTTTTCCATCATTAGAATCCATTTTTCTTGTCTAATTGATCTAAGATTAACAACTAGATAGTTGATTTTCACATTGGCACAACTAATGTGGAGTCGCAGGACAGTCACCAAAGTTGCAACAATGGGAAAAATAGATAATTGCGACAATCACACCATGAACATAGGCAACATGAGTTGTAGTAACGATGCTAGGGATAGCATGAGTTGCAACATCGGCAGTTGCAACATCAGAGTCACAATAATGGTAATCACAACATCGAAGTCACAACAATAATGAGGCGTTGTAGGAATGATGAGGAAAATCGACAACAGTGAATAGAAACAATGGTGGCAAGTAGAAGCAATGGCACGGAGTTGCAACAATGTTGAAGAGTTGTAGCTGCAATAGTGGAGTGTTGTAGCAATGATGGGTGTTGCAACAATAGTGGGGTGATTCAAAGATTGTAGTCACATATTAGAGTTGTGGTGACTGAATCCTCTGTGGGCATTACAACAATGGTAAAGATTCGTGACACTTTTGAGGAGTTGCAACAACTCCAGGGAGTTGTAGCCACTATCGAGAGCCTGAGTTGAGTAGTACCTATGCAATCCCTTGAATCTTGTATTGCCAAAAATGTATCAATATAGGATGAAAAGGTGATGGGAAAATGATGGGAAAAAATTTATTAGACTAGTGCTAAGAATGCACCAATTTAGGCACCCATCATCTCCCCCCAGTTGAACTCATTGCATATCCTCAGACAACCACCAATTAGTCTGAATCTAATTAAGGGTCTCATGGACATTACTAAGGCTATAATTATTTTTTCCTATCTCATATGCATGAAGATACCCCCCTCTTATGTGGATTTCTTTCCAACATGCTACTACTTCCTTCTTGGTCAATTTATAGTCTTTTCTATACTCCTTGGTTGGAAGTTAGATCATAGGATAGAGGAAATTTAACCCAATCCAGGTACTCCCATAACTTTCCATGCATTTAATGTACCTATGTACCCTTTCCAGTGCTATCTTCAAATTTTTGGGGTTGAAAGGGTATCCTTCCTAGGTGTCTTTTTTAGCTTGTTTCCATCTTTATACACATCCTTCTATGGATGATTTTTCCATTTTTCCAATTTGTGTCATGTAGTGTGTGATGGCCACTTGTATGTTCCAAGCTATAAATTCAGCATGTTAGGCAAAGGACACCAATTGCTTATGATTGTTGATGACCTATACATGCATGTGATATTATCCTATGAACCATAAATTACTAGCAAAGTTGTGTTACACAACCTTATGGACTACTTCCCAAGCATGATTATCAAGATAGGATACAAATGCCCTCAATTGTACACCCCCCCCCCGCAAAGTGGTTGTGGCTCCAATAAAGATCATGAAATAACAAGACATTGTGCTTATCGAGTTCACAAAGGATGTTTTTCTCCTCATTTGTACAAGCAAAGTAAGCCTCCAAAAATGTATTTGGGCTTGTAATTTCGAATGGTTTTCTAGTCAAATTGGATTTTATTTTGAACATTATGAATTTCTCTATCATGAACACGTTAGAGTGTGGAGATGGGACCATGCTGTGAAAAATTCTAAATAGAAATACAACTGCAGTGATTAATATCATTCTCTTACTTATTATCTCATAAATAAGTTATTCACAGTGTTCTTATGACAAATATCGAAATAAATTCTACTACAGCTCTTCACGATTAAAATATTGCAGAAAGTAAATGCAAAGAAAAATGTTGGCACAAATACAATCACAGTGACAATTAATTTTGGACAATCATCCCTGGAAAAACCTAATGTGGGAAAACCAATGCAACAGATGAGGGGTTCTTTATTATTCTCCAGCAAAATCTCATGTACAAGTTACAACCAACGAAACAGAAGTGAGAAAATTTACAGACACTCCCTGACAAATCTTTGATCCAGGAGAAGTATTCCTCTTCCCTCTAAGTCCTTATGCATACCTCTGTGTCAATTTTCCCACACTGGCCCAACGTCAAACTACCCACGCAATCCCAGCTTCAACTTGCCTCTACATTGCCTCTTTCTACGTCAACCTGCTTCTGTGCTTCCTCTCACTACTCTGCATCTTCTTGCCTTGCACTCTCAAGAGATGATGATGCCTTCTCTTCCTTTCTCACCTACAACTCTCCCCTTGATTCGATCTTCTCTTGCCAAACTTCGACCAGTGACAAAATCGATCTTACTCGGGTAACTAGTATCTTCCTCTGGTATATTCTCCAAGTGCCCATCAAGCCTTCTCTTATAATCATCTTGTTGATCAATCAATGACCCAAATTAGATCCTAATCAATGGCTAGGATCATATTGACTTGATCTCTACCTTTTGCTAGAAGTTTCACCCATAGTTTAGATTAATACCCATTAATTATTTTGATTTCCTAAGTTTAGACTTAGGGTCCCATTAAAAATAATTAATTATTTTAATAAAATTGCCTTCGGTTGGAATTCCACAAAACGATTTCTGGGTATTGGATAATGCATGTGTCTAAGCCTCCTTGCAAAATTTGAGACTTAGAGCACATCCGATGCTTCCATAAATCAACAATCCATCTTAGTGAGCAATGTGCTCTAGCAATGCCTCCCACTAAAGCATCACCATGTTCTATAATATCTCCCTCTGCGCCTGTTGATGTCTAACGTCCTGCCCATCAACTAATGCACAAATGTTGCATATGTATTGTTCTTGACCCTACCACTATCAACATTGCATCCGTAACACAACCCTCTTTGCCACTGTAACTAACAAATCACATATTTCTACTACTGAAATGGATTCTCTACCATACCTATCTACTCTATGAACTTAATGAACTTAGCTCTTGCTAGAGACTTTGTGAGTATGTCTACTCCCTGATCTCCTATGGGCACATACTATAGCTATATTGCCCCACGCTGAACACAGTCTCTGATAAAGTGACATCTAATATCAATGTGTTTCGACTGATCATGAAATACTCGATTCTCCGAGAGTTTGATACAACTTTGATTATCACAATAAACCCTGGTCGCTTCCATCCTTTTTCTGAACAAGCTCACAAGTAGTTTTCTAAGCATATAGCTTCGCACGTGGTTGTGCTGGCTTCCATATATTATGCTTCTATTGAGCTCAGTGCTATCGCTTTCTTCTCCCTGTTGCACCGAGATATCATCGTTGATCCAACATTGAATCAGTACCCCCAGGTACTTTTTTGGTCTATTGAACTACCTGCCCAATCTGCATTTACGAACAAATTGAATTTGACATCCTCCCTCCAGAGTATTTCAACCCATATATGACTATTCCACGCACATACCTGAGAATGTGTCTAATTGTTGCCCAATGCACCCTTTTTGCTTCCACCATGAATTGACTAAGAGTGTTGACAACAAATCAAATGTCTAGCCTAGTGTAGACCAGATACATGAGAAACCCAGTGAGATGTTTGTACAAGGTGGGGTCCACTTCCTTGTCTTCTGTGTCATCTATTTTCTTCTAGTTGGTGATCATGGGAGTAGCCATGGGTCAAAAATCCTGCATTCTGAATCTCTTCAAAATCTCTTTAGCATATATTCCTTTCCCAAGGAAGATCTCTCCATTCTTCTACCAAACTTCCAACCCTAGAAAATAATGCATCAACCCCATGTCCTTCATGTCGAATTCATCTTCAAGATTCTTCTTGCAATCATGTATGAGCCTGAATGACCCTGTTAAAAACAAGTCATCCACATATAATACCAAAATAAGTGGCTCATTCTTTATCATTGAGTAGTAGAGATTGGAATCAGCATCACTTTTGAAAAATCCCAACCACTACAAGTAACTATCACTCTGACCATACCATGCTCTGGGTGCTTTCTTGAGCCCATACATGGTTTTCTTTAGCCTACAAACATGAGTTCTCTTTTCATGAGTTTCGAAGCCTTTGGGTTGTTCTATATACACCTCCTCTTCTATCATCCCATTCAAGAATGATGTCTTGACATCCATCTGGTTAATCTCCCATCCCATTTGAGCTTTTAGGGATATGACAGATTTGATAGAGGTGTATCAAGCAACTAGGGAAAATGTCTCTTCATAGTCTATTCCTTCTCTCTGAGCATACCCCTTTGCCACAAACCTAGCCTTGTACTTCTCTATACTGCCATCTATAGCATATTCGATCTTTTAGATCCATTGTGATCCTACAACTGATCTGTCCTCTAGTCTAGGTACTACATCCTAGAAATCCTTCATCGTGATAGAGTTGTACTCTTCTACCATGGCATCCACCCACACTCGGTGTTGAACGACTTCCTGAAAACTAGAGGGTTCTTCAACTTGAGCTACCAATGCCAAGTATCTGTCAGGTTGTCTATGTTGCCTTCGCTCGGTTCTAGAAGCTCCAACAAACTCCTCTGTGTCATCGATGTCTGTCGTACTTCTCTGTTGGTTCTACCACTAGTGGTGGGAGGCTCAATCAACTCCTCCTCATGATCTTGTTGTTCCATCTGCTGAGAACTATTTGGATTTCCTCCTTTTGAGAAAATACTGGTACTGGTCACTCTACTCGATCCAGGTGTCTATCCTCATGCCTATCCTCCTTGTTGTCCCTGTTGCTCCTGGACTAATGGAACATCCCCTGACTGATCTTCTGCAGGCATCTCTCAAGATTTTCTGAAAGCTCTATCCTCCATGAACTTTGCATCCCGTCTTACTACAATCTTCCTGCTGGTAGTAATATAGATTATGTATGCCTTTGAGGTCTTGTTGTATCCTACGAGATACCCATTTTCTGCAGTCTAATCTAGTTTACTACGATTCTCGTCTGGAATGTGACAATATGCCACGCTTCTAAATATCCTGAGATGATTGACTTCCGACTTCTTCCCTATGAAGACTCCTTCGAGTGTTTTCTTCCCGAATGCTCTATGAGGAGTTCTATTCTGGATATACACCACTTTGTTGCAAGCTTCTGCCCATAAATACTTAGGTAGATCTTGATCATATAACATAGCTTTGGCTACCCCAACAATAGTTCTATCTTTCTGCTTTTATACTCCGTTCTTCTCCTGATTATATGGAGTTGTCTACTCTCTTTTGATACCCTCCTTTGCGCAGAAATCTGTGAAGTCTTTGTCCATATATTCTACACCATTATCTGAATGCAATACTTTTATCTTTTTCCCTGTCATATTTTCAACGAGAGCCTTAAACTCTCTAAATCGATCAAAGACCTCATCCTTGGTCTTTAAGAAATAGATCTAGGTTTTTCTAGAGTGATCATCAATAAAAGTGGCAAACTATTCACCACCACTAAGAGCTCTTGTGGACATTGGACCACAAATATCTGAGTGTATCAATCCCAATACACATTCTGCTCTATTGTTAATTCTGGAAAAAATTACTTTAGCATACTTCCCTAGCACGCATCCTCGGCATAAGTCAGCATACTCACTACTAATGGTTGGTACTTCTGTAACAATCTCTCTGAGCATCCTCAATGCTCCATGGTGTAAGTGTCCCATTTGCCTATGCCATAATTCATTTCGTTCCTTTTCACCATTATAGTTGTTGCCTATTAGTGCCATTGGTGACTCACGCTGCAACCTATACAATTTGTTGCTTCAAATCTCAATTTGTCTTTTCTTCTTCCATCTTGGATGCTTGACGTACACTTTCTTTCCTATGAAGTATACATCGTATCCCTTGTCTTGTAACTGAGACACTAAAATCAACTCCATTTCTAATCCTGACACATGCAGAACATTGGTGGCTCAGATGCTGGTCCGTACTTCTATCTGAAATTCTATGGTGCCTCTCCCTACTAGAGTACATTTCGTTTGTTTCCCATAGTAATATGGAAATCCATTTGTTCTTATTGATAGCTCGAGAAATGTTCTCGTACTCTAGTCATATGAGCTGAAGCCCTGCTATCAATGTACCGAACCTTTGTTGATGCTGAATTTGCTAGGCATGCAAATTCTGCTTCTCATCTGGTAGACAAATTTGAGACACATTGAGTATCCATATTGTGCTATTTTAAATTGATTTATGACGCTATCCTGCCCCAGCAAACATTGCAGTAAAAATTGCACCCCACCTGAGAAAACCACTCTTGGATAAATCTTATGTTGCACTGTTCCTTCTGCCCTAGCTTGAACTGCGCAAAACCCTTGGAGATTTGAATTACTGCCCCTGTAGGAATTTCGAATTCCTTTCTCCCTTCAATGATGGGTCTTCCGACTCTTTTCTTCTACTTTAACTCAACTTTGATACCATGTGAAAATTTCTAAATAGAAATCCAACTGCAGAGATTAATATTATTTCTTCTACTTATTATCTCAAAAATAAGTTATTCACAGCGTTCTTACGAAAAATATCGAAATAAATTCTACTACAACCTTTAGAATTAAAATATTGCATAAAGTAAATGCAAACAAAAATATGGGCACAAATACAATCACAATGACACATTTATTTTGGACAATCGTCCCTGGAAAAACCCAATGTGGGAAAACAGGTGTAGTAGATGAGGACTTCTTTATTATGCTTCAACAAAATCTCATGTACAAGTTACAACCAGCAAAACAAAAGTGAGAAAATTTATAGACACTTCCTGACAAATCTTTGAACCAGGAGAATTACTTCTCTTTCCTCTCAATCCTTCTTCGTCCCACTATGTCAATTTTCCCACGCTGGCCCAATGTCAAACTTCCCACACAGTCCCAGCATCAACCTACCTTTGTGCTGCCTCTTTCTATGTCAACTTGCTTATTTGCTTCCTCTCACTGCTATGCATCATCTTTCCTTGCACTCTTGAAAGATGTTGATGCCCTCTCTTCCTTTCTCACCTGCAACTCTCCCCTTGATTCAATCTTCTCTTGTCGAACTTTTGCCAGTGAGAAAATCAATCTTAGTCAGGTAACTGATTATCTGCCTCTGGTATATTCTCTAAGTGCCCATCAAGCCTTCTCTTATAATCATCTCGTTGATCAATCAATGGCCCAAATTAGATCCTAATCAATGGCTAGGATCATATTAACTTGATCTCTGCCTTCCTCTAGAAGTTTCACCCATAGTTTAGATTAATACCCATTAATTATTTTAATTTCCTAAGTTTAGGCTTAGGGTCCCATTAAAAAGAATTAATTATTTTAATAAAATTGTCTTCAGGTGGAATTCCCCAAAACGATTTCTGGGTATTGGAGAATGCATGTGTCTAAGCCTTCCTGCAAAATTTGAGACTTAGATCACATCTGATGTTGTGATAAATCAACACTCCATATTAGCAAGGAATGTGCTCTAGCAATGCATCCCACTAAAGCATCACCATGTTTTGTAACATCTCCCTCTACGCATGATGATGTCTGACATCCTGCCCATTAACTACCACAAAAATGTTGCATATGTATTGTCGCTAACCCTACCACTATCAACACTGCATTCGTACTGCAACTCCCTCTGCCACTATAACTAAGAAATCACCTATTTCTGCAACTGAAATGGATTCTCTACCATACCCATCTGCTCTCTTAATGAACTTAGCTCTTCCTAGAGCTTTTGTGAGTATGTTTGCTACCTAATCTCCTATGGCCACATATTGTAGCTGTATTGCCCCACACTAAATACAGTCTCTGATAAAGTGACATCTAATATCAATGTGTTTTGACCAACCATGAAATACTCGATTCTCGGAGACTTTGATACAACTCTGATTATCACAATAAACCTTGGTCTCTTCCATCCTTTTTCTGAACAAGCTCACAAGCAGTTTTCTAAGCATATAGCTTCCCATGTAGTTGTGATGGCTGCCATATATTATGCTTCTGTTGAGCTCAGAGCTACCGACTTCTGCTTCTTACGGCATCAAGATATCATCCCTAATCCAAAATTGAAGCAGCACCCCGAGGTACTTTTTTGGTCTACTCAACTACCTGCCCAATCTGCATCTACGAACCCATTGAACCTGACATCCTCCCCTCGGGAGTATTTCAGCCCATATCTGACTGTTCCATGCACATACCTAAGAATGCGTCTAGTTGCTGGCCAATGCACCCTTTTTGGTTCCACCATGAATTGACTAAGAGTGTTGACAACAAAGCAAATGTCTTGCCTAGTGTTGACCAGATACATGAGCGACCCAATGAGATGTATGTACAAGGTGGGTCCACTACCTAGTCTCTGATGCATCTATTTTCTTCCAGTTGGTGATCATGGGAGTAGCGATGGGTCGACAATCCTGCATTGTGAATCTCTTCATAATCTCTATAGCATATCTTCCTTGCCCAAGGAATATCTCCCCATTCTTCTGCCAAACAAGCAACCCTAGAAAATAATGCATCAACCTAATGCCCTTCATGTCGAATTTAGCTTCAAGATTCTTCTTGCAATCTTGTATGAGCCTGAATAACCTTGTTAAAAACAAGTCATCCACATATAATACCAGAATAAGTGGCTCATCCTCTATCATTAAGTAGTAGAGATTGGAATCAACATCACTTTTGACAAATCCCAACTACTGTAAGTAACTATCCATCCGACCATACCATGCTCTAGGTGCTTGCTTGAGCCCATACAGGGCATTATTTAGTTTGCAAACATGAGTTCTCTTTTCATGAGTTTCGAAGCCTTCAGGTTGTTCTATATACACCTCCTCTTCTATCACATCATTCAAGAATGATGTCTTGACATCCATCTAGTGAATTTCCCATCCCATTTGAGCTATTAGGGATATGACGGATTTGATAGAGGTGTATCGAGCAACTGGGGCGAATGCCTCTTCATAGTCTATTCCTTCTTTCTGAGCTTACCCCTTTGCCATGAACCTAGCCTTGTACTTCTCTATACTTCCATCTACAACGTATTTGATATTGTAGATCCATTTTGATCCTACAACTGATCTATACTCTAGTCTAGGTACTGCTTCCTAGACATCATTTGTCATGATAGAAGTGTACTCTTCTACCATGGGATCCACCCACACACGGTGTTGAATGGCTTCCTGAAAGATAGAGGGTTCTTCAACTTGAGTTACCAATGACTGGTATCTGTCAGGTTTTCTATGTTGCCTTTACTCGGTTCTAGGAGCTCCAACAAACTCCTATGCGTCCCTCAATGGCTATCGTACCTCTCTGCTAGTTCTACCACTGGTGTTGGGAGGATCGATCAACTCCTGCTCCTGATCCTGTTGTTCCATCTACTGTGAACTATCTAGATTTCCTCCTTCTGAGGAAACACTGTTACTGGTCACTCTACTCGATCCAGGTGTCTATCCTCCTGCCTATCCTCCTTGTTGTCCCTGGACTAGTGGAACATCTCCTAACTAATCTTCTATAGTCATCTCTCAAGATTTCCTGAAAGCTCTATCCTCCATGAACTTTTCATGTCGTCTTACTACAATCTTCCTGCTTCTAGGAATGTAGGTTATGCATGCCTTTGCTGTATCCTATGAGATACCCCTTTTCTACAGTCTGATCCAGTTTACTGTGCTTCTCATCTGGAATGTGACAATATGACATGCTTTCAAATATCCTGAGATGAATGACTTCCGACTTCTTCCTTGTAAAGACTCATTCAGACGTTTTCTTCCCGAATGCTCTATGAGCAGTTTTATTTTGAATATGCATCATCGAGTTGCAAGTTTCTACCCATAAATACTTAGGTAGATCTTGATCATACAACATAGCTTTGCTTGCCCCAACGATAGTTCTATTTTTTCGCTCTGCTACTCCATTCTACTCCTGATTATATGGAGTTGTCCACTCTCTTTTGATGCCCTCCTTTGCGCAAAAATCTGTGAAGTCTCTGTCTGTATATTCTCCACCATTATCAGAACGCAATAGCTTTATCTTTTTCCCTATCATATTTTCAACGAGAGCCTTAAGCTCTCTAAATCGATCAAAGACCTCATCCTTGGTCTTTAAGAAATAGATCTAGGTTTTTCTAGAGTGATCATCAATAAAAGTGACGAAATATTCGCCACTACTAAGAGCTCTTGTGGACATTGGACCACAGATATATGAGTGTATTAATCCCAATACACATTCTGCTCTATTGTTAATTCTGGAAAAAGTTGCTTTAGCGTACTTCCCTAGCACGCATCCTCATCATAAGTCTTCATGCTCATTACTAAGGGTTGGTACTCCTGTAACAGTCTCTCTAAGCATCCTCAGTGCTCCATGGTGTAAGTGTCCGATTTTCCTATGCCATAATTCATTTTGTTCCTTTTCACCATTATAGTTGTTGCCTATCAATGCCATTGGTGACTCAAATGCAACCTATACAATTTGTTGCTTCAAATCCCGATTTGTCTCTTCTTCTTCCAGCTTGGATGCTTGACATATACTTTTTTTCCTATGAAGTATACATCGTATCCCTTGCCCTGTAACTGAGACACTGAAATCAAGTCCATTCCTAATCTTGACACATGCAGAACATTGGTGGCTCAGATGTTGGTCTCTGCTTCTGTCTAAAATGATATGGTGCTTCTCCCTATTGGAGTACATTTTGTTATGTTTCCCATAGTAATATGGAAGTCCATTTGTTCTTATTAATAGCTTGAGAAATGTTCTCATACTCCAGTCATATGAGTTGAAGCCCATCTATCAATGTACCAAACATCTGCTGACTTTGTATATTCTAGGCATGCAAATTCTTCTTCTAATCTGGTTGACAACTCCGAGACACTTTGAGTATCCATCTTGTGCTATTTTAAACTGATTTCTGACACTATCATGCTCTAGCAACTATTGCATGAAAAATTGTGTCCCACTTGAGAAAACCGCTCTTTTTTGAATCTTGTATTGCATTGTTCCTTCTGCCCTGCCTTGAACTACACAAACCCCTTGCAGATCTGAATCACTGCCCCTACAGTAATTTCAAAATCCTTTCTTCCTTCAACGATGGGTCTTCCAACTCTTTTCTTCTGCTTTACCTTAATTGCGATACCATGTGAAAATTTCTAAATAGAAATCCAACTTCAGTGATCAATATTATTTCTTCTACTTAGTATCTCAAAAATAAGTTATTCACAGTGTTCTTACGAAAAATAGCGAAATAAATTCTACTGCAGCCTTCACAATTAAAATATTGCAGAAAGTAAATGCAAACAAAAATACTGGAACAAATACAATCACAATGACAATTGGTTTTGGACAATCATCCTCAAAAAAACCCAATGTGGGAAAACCAGTGCAGTGGATGAGGGCTTATTTATTATTCATCAACAAAATCTCATGTACAAGTTACAAGCAACAAAACAAAAGTGAGAAAATTTATAGAGGCTTCCTGAAAAATCTCTGATCCAGGAGAATTACTCATCTTCCCTCTAAGTCCTTCTGCATCCCTCTGCTTCAATTTTCCCATGCTGGCCCAGTGTCAAACTGCCCATGCAGTCCCAGCATCAACCTGCCTCTACGCTACCTCTTTCTACGTCAACCTACTTATGCTCTTCCTCTCCCTGCTCTGCATCTTCTTCCCTTGCACTCTTGAAAGATGTTGATGTACTCTATTCCTTTCTCACCTGCAACTCTCCCTCTGATTCGATTTTCTCTTGCCGAACTTTGACCAATGAGAAAATCGATCTTACTCGGGTAACTAAGTATATACCTCTGGTGTATTCTCCAAGTACCCATCAAGCCTCATCTTATAATCCTCTCATTGATCAATCAACGACCTAGATTAGATCCTAATCAATGGCTAGGATCATATTGACTTGATCTTCGCCTTCTTCTAGAAGTTTCACCCATAGTTTAGATTAATACCCATTAATTGCTTTAATTTCCTAAGTTTATACTTAGGGTCCCATTAAAATATTTAATTATTTTAATAAAACTGTCTCTAGGTGGAATTCCCCAAAACGATTTTTGGGTATTGGAGAATGCATATGTCTAAGCCTCCTTGCAAAATTTAAGACTTAGAGCACATCTAATGCTACCAGAAATCGACACATGCAACTAAAGGTAGATTCTACTAGCATGCGAATATTTATTTTCTTGATCTCCAACTTGTTGACTTGCTTCTTTAACTGAAACACCTTTTTTTTCTCCTGTCTTCTTTCCATATATTCATGTGGGTTTCATAGAATTAAACCCACTTCTATCTCATATTTATAACAACTTAATGATGCTCCCTAAGGGGCATCACTCCTTCCTCATATGAATCCAATAATTGTTTCCTTTTTTCTTTTTTTCCCTCACCCACTTCTCTAGGGTATCCACCTATATATTCTTGTCCTCCCTCATCTTATGTTCTGTTTGGGTGGTTTCATCAATCAAAATAGGCATAATATATGTTTTTTGGACAACCACGTCTCATGTTTCATTCCTGGTGACTTGGGCTATCTCTATGACTTTATGGTGTGGTTCATCTTCGATAAGAGAGTCGGCTTCTTGACCAAGGCAATCAAGCTTCTCAAATGACCTTATCACTCTAGGCGCATCTACTAGTGTTTTGACGGTGACTTGAAGCCTTCTGTTTTACATTTCTAATGTCTTATTTATTCTTAAAAGAAATGGATACAATGGTAAAGAACACAAGGTACTTATTTTCTTAGGCTTCCTATGTCTAGATGTTGCAACAACAATTTCCTCATGAACAAGAACCTTTGTCTCTTCTTCTTCTTCTTAATAAGCTTAAAAAATGGAAGCAAGACCTTCCCTAGAGCTTCTTTTGTTGGTTCTTGTGTTGCAACAAGTTCTTCTATTCTTGGTTCCTCTATAGGGCCAACAATAGTTTTTTCTCTCCTCCATGTCACATACAGGTTCTTGTGTGTCAACTGGGTATTCTGCCTCAAACATCTCTACTAGTTCCTATGGAGCAACATAGGCTTCTTCTACTATCGCATCTCCCTCATCTTCTACTCTTGTTGGTTCTTGTATGGCAACAAGGTTTTCTTGTTGTTCTAGCAAAGTTCCAGCGACAGGAGTGTATCTAGTTCTCTTCTTCTTGGGCATATACGATGGCTTCTTCATCATCCTTCATATTCATTTGATAGAGGGTTTGTTGTTGATGATCTCCACGTCATTGTCATCATTTTTCTATAGGGTTTCAGTGCTACCTCATGGGGTTTCTTTTTCAATAGGCATAGGTGGGTACTCGATGGTCAAGTGAATCACAACAATGTATTCCCTGGCTGCAACTACAAGAGTGGAAACAGCTACATCTTCAGGAGTTGCAGCGCTACCGTCCCATTGTGAAGTTGCAACTTTTTTTTCCTTACTGATGGAGTTACAACTTCTGTGATTCTTGTTAGTGGAGTTGCACCTTCAATGCCTTGAACCTCATCCCATGCCATTCCCTCTCAGTTCAAATCCTGCACTACCAACAATTTTATTAGGCCATGGTTGGAGAGAATGTCCTTAGGCCATAGAGATTTATGTACTTGCACTGTCATGACTTGTATTGTTTTGATGAGGAAATATGGCATGTTGATGAGCCTTCCATGCCTTAGATGTTCCACCAATAAAAATTGTGGGAAGTACATGACACCATGGCAACCTTCATAGGTGATGTATGTAGGGAGAATTTCAGGGGCTAATATTCACAGATGGGCTAATTTTCCATGCTTTTTCCAAAAAAAAGATTTGTTATTTTCCATTTTTTATAAAAAAATATTCACCCAAATTTTATATGCTAAAATTATTTTAATTTAAAAGTTGCTAAAATTTTATAGAAACTATATAAAATAATTAGAAATTTGAATATTTTTATAAAAAATATCACCATACATTATATACTTTGGATAATAAGGACTAGTAACTTTTGCTAAGATTTCTAAACTTCCATAAAAATTTCCATCCTTAAAATTTTCCATGGATGTATGTCTATATAACCAGGGCTATGTCCTCCCATGGATGTGACAGTGACCTTCTATCAAACCCTCTCCCGTTATTAAACAAGGTTTCCTCAAGCTCCAGGGACTGCTCCATGACCTTTGGCTTTGACCTTCTCTCCTATCTATGGTAATCCTATTACCTCAACCAATATTTCCTTTGTGACCTCTTCAATTGTGCCTGACACCACTGACCGGTATTCCACAAAATTGAGAGCAAATTCATGTGTCATTTCATCATTGTTCCCCTACAACCTTTGTATATAGTTAACCGAA
The DNA here is from genome assembly GCA_000404065.3 of Pinus taeda. Taxonomy (NCBI): domain Eukaryota; kingdom Viridiplantae; phylum Streptophyta; class Pinopsida; order Pinales; family Pinaceae; genus Pinus; species Pinus taeda. Next base: position 40,655 of record APFE030841681.1, on the reverse strand, counting down.
CCCCTTTGTTCAAATATTGCCCACGCATGATGATATGCTTGCAGTAACATAACTTCTATGGGTTTCTTGCAAATGAGAGAGCCTCCCATGGTCTCTCTCTTTTCTTAGAAAATTCAAATGTCTATTATTGCGATTGGAATGAACAATTTGACAGTGGTGGTTTCCCATTATGGAAGGAGGGACATTATGACGTGGGGTTGTATAATTGGTGGTGGCAACGACAATGATGTGGGTGATTTGAATCAAGAGATCAAGTTGATGTTATACCAATCAATGCCTTTCATTACACAAACAGTTGGGGAAACATAATTGTTTACATTTACCAGAAGTGGCTTTGGCTCGTACCTTTGTTGTATTGGTGTTCCAGACCCACAAGCAACTCGAAATCATGTTTTCTGTCTAAGTTGCAACAATATGCCAAAGTTGTAACAACGTGCTAGAGTTGCAACAACAATGCTAGTGGAGTCACCACAATTGTCTCTGACTAGATCAACCATGGTGTTGTTGCAGGAAGCATCATCACCCACTCTAACCATCGGAATTGCAACAATGGAGTTGTGGTCCTCGAGTTGCAGCAATAGTGTTTTGGAATTGTAGCAACAATGTCTTCTCATTAAGTCGCAATAACAATGGTGAACGGAGTTGTAACAATGCAAATTCAATGACGGAGTTGTAGCAACTTGACTATGTAATGGAATTGCAACAATTGTCTTCTCCTACATACCTTAAAAGTCAAATTATTAGCAGTAAAAAAGGAAAAGCATAGCATAGATGTGTAAGCAAAAGAATTTAGGTTTTTTTTTTTAACATGTTGTGTGCAAACCTAGATTGGTTTTCATATGACATGTGGTTAGGTATGCCCTAAGGGTTTTCACACATGAACTTCTATTCCTTTTTCCTCAGAGAGAACCAAAATATTGTTTATTTAATTGTTAATATGGGGTTTTTGTGGGAAACTTGTGAATCGTTGTGCACTATATATGCTAGTACAATCGTGTATGCATTCTAATGTTGTAGTAACTAAATTATTTCTAGAGTTCAAGATATAAGGATGCTTCTACAAGTCACCAGTTAACCTAAATCACACCATATTTGTAGGAATGGAAAGCACATCGTCTAATCTATGTTGCAAGAAAGTAAATCACACTTGTAGGAAGAATAAATCACACCAATTCCTAGAAGTGACTTTCTCAAGTGTTAAGAATGACCTTGATTATTGTAACTAATATGTAGTTGCATGTGCAATGCAAATGCATTCAGTTGCAAAGCATTAACTCACACTTATAAATAAATTGAAACCATGAACCAAATGCATAAAATACCCAATCCACACTTGTTCAAGGAAACATAATCATTAGAATTCTAGAAACATAGTAACGTTAAAGCTACAGCAAAGTTGTAGCAATGGGAGTTGCAACAACAACCTAAACTCAAACAGTGTTATAATTCCTTTACAAAATCGATTAATAAGTCAATAAGGAGAATATTAATAGTAGAGTTGCAACAATCTACCTATAGTTTGAGGTTCCAGTAATTATAAACCTATCGAAATTGTAGCAATACGAAAAGCAAGGTATATGCAAAAATGAAATAGAAACATAATTATAACTACAACTATATTATGAGTATAGGTAGTAATTGACTTAAGAGGGAGCCCTACCTCCCTAGACGAGGTATTGGTTAGAAAAACAATAAAATATGGATGATTAGCACATCATTACTTGAACAAGAAAAATTAAATTGCAAAAAGAAAATTTCCATTACAACTTCCAGCTTAGAAGTTCTCCCTTCTTTGCCTCTTACTATTTATTACCATCTAGCTCAAGGAGAGCAGGGGCTTTTATACAACATATCTTCTATCTCATAATAAACTAAGCATGTGGACGAGCAACCATGAAAACAACATGTTCATCCTATTACATTGATTCCTTCAAAGAATGGAAAAATATAGTAATGATTGACTTTATTTAGCTGTGCGACAAGTGATGGTTGAGTCGGCATGTTTTCTTGGACATCCACTTGTCCTTGTTGTTTTCCTACATTAAAATCCATTTGTCAAATTGTCTAATTAGTCTAATATTGATTGTTGGATAGACTGTCACACTAGTACAATTGATGTGGAGTTGCAGCATCATCACCCAGAGATACAACAACGAACAAAATAGAGAGTTGCAACAATTGCACCACGAGAAAAGGTAGCATAAGTTGTAGTAACAATGTTAGGGATGGCATGAGTTGCAACATCAATATTCATAGCATCGAAGTCACGGTAACAAGGTAATCACAACACTTAAGTCACAACAATAGTGAGGAGGTTCAGAAACGACGAGTAGTAATGAGGGTGAATAACAACAATGGCAGGGGGTTCCAACAATGGTGGAGATTTGCAAAAATAGTGGAGAGTTGCGAAAAATGCAATCACATATCATAGTTGCAACCATTGAATCATGCCCAAACATTGCAACACCTGTAGAGATTTGTAGCACTTATGAAGAGTTACAACATCTACAAGGAGTTGCAACTACTATTGAGACCCTGCTCTGAGTGGTACATGTAAAATACTTGAATCCTGTAAGCCACTGTCAATATAGAAAGGTAACAATTTCCCACAAAATGTATTTGAATAAGCATTAAAATGGAACATAGAAGGATATTCTCACCTTGACCAAAATTGTGTCAATATAGATAAAAGGGTTAATAATAGGAAAAGGATGAAAAATGGGAAAATGATGGGCTAAAAGGTATTAGACGGGTGCTAAGGATGTGCCAATTCAGGCACCCGTCATTATAATTCTCAACAATAAAGTCATAAAGTGACATTATTATAAATGTAAGCCTTATATCCTAATGCCCCCTTTTGAAGCTTCTAGTACTAAAAACAAAATATACTATCTAAAGATTAAACATACTAATGAAAATTGAAACATCAAAACTAAACAATTTTCATAAACTTCTTTGGAATAATTCTTGGACCAAGGGAATATTCATCAAGCTACATTGTAACCCTCATAAAAGTGTAGCTCCTTAGCTAACTAAGTGAGCTATGAAATTCCACTTACATGACTTCTTGAGTTACGAATCTCGTGAATTATTAGATAATCATCTATATTGAGTTAAATCCATAGTGCCCCATCAATTTGTCTCATGATACTCATAAACGTATAATCCCCAAGATTCACAAACATCTATATTGTCTAAGCAACCATCCATGCTTACCTTATCTACATTAGATCCCTTTCTTTTTTCAAGGTGTGAGCCTCTTAAATTGTGTGAAATGCCTTTTAGTTAGTAAGGTCATCACCACTATCAACATTCAATGGATCTTCAACAAAGGCTATATTGGCTACATGTGGTTTATCTTTGAGCTTTATGTTGAGAACATTACTAGGTTGAAGTCTATAGTTCTAGGTTTTGTGAACCATTTTCTTGCAACAATGGCATTCCATCTCCCCTTTGTCTTTAGTAGATCTACTATAATTGCATTTTGAGTATAATGTAGTCTCAAGTTGTCACCTTCTATATCAATTGCAATGATTCTCTTTTCTTCAAATAAGAGATTTGAAATCATTTCTTCTAGAGTTTGAAATGACACACTAGTTATCCCTCGATCCATCTCCGTTGACAACAATCCTCATGTCTTCACACACATAAATTTTATGTCACTCACATTGCTTAAGTCATAGAATGGAAACCTTGTCTATCAAGCACCCAAGACTCTTAATATGGATTCAAACTCATAGACCCTTCTTTGCTTCAATAACATTTTGCAAAATGAACTAGATTACTAAATGATGTAAAGCTAGATATGATTGAATCACATATATGAGCTCAAAGGAAGATACTCACAATAACATTATGATATTATCAATTAATAATCAATGCATCTATTGCAATGGAGTTTACCTCATTATATATTATTGTTTACCAAGCAAGTCATTTCCACTTATGAATGTGGGATAGAACACTCTATCGAAGAAGTGAACAAAAACATAAACTATCACCTAAAGTCATATTGTAGCTACTGCAAATGTGTAGTGCCCACTCTAGTTTCCTGACTCTAATATGACATTATCTTACATACTTTAGTCTATGAGTAACTCAGGCTGAGGATCCAAAAACGTGACTCTGTTATCAGTGAATGTGATGGTTATGTATGTTCTCTATTAATATTATGATTACGATATAATTAATGGTTATGTGTACTCTGATATCATGATGGTGATAGTAGTAAAGGATAGACATGTTTCTATTGATGTTATAATGATGATAGCTTTGATCTATATGTATGGTTCCATTAAGGTTATGATGATGCTAGCCATGATGGAGGTATCCCCTATGTTAGCTACTTACATTAGTTCTGGTTCACAATGAACAATGATGTGAATGACCAGGTGATGGTAATAATGCCATTATGACAATGACTAACACTGAAAAACTTGGTTACTGATTATTATTGAGTATGGCAAGAAAACCACCAGAGGCACTTGCACATGACGAGTTGATGACACCTGGTTTGATGAAAATTTATATTATTTTATCTTTGAAATCGATTTTGAAACCTGCTATATATGTTCATCTATATTCTGATGATATGTTAATGGTTGCACGCACAGATGAGTTTCTTGGCCAAATAACTCACATATGGGTGATGGGGTTGTACAGGTGGATGGAACTACATGGGAGGGGTGGGATAGAGTCCCTGATCTCACCCACTAGCACTCTCGCCGTGACTTGGGCTGGAAGAGTTGAAACACCTTCGCCTTGAAGATCACGATGCCATGAGGGCAGGTCCCAAAGTCGGGTCGCTCATGAGGAACCTATTGGGGGGCGCGCATCAAGGCGGATTCCTTGATCCCGGCACCATTAGTCTCACTATAGCAGGCAACATGAGAGACGATCGAGGTCTATGACGTTGCACGCTATTTTCCCCTCGTAGTCACTGGATGCTTGAAGGGCAAGTGGTGTGGCACCCTTGGAATTTCAGGGAATTTCTTGAAGGGCACGACCAACTTGGCACCCTTGGCATCACGATTAAACTGTTAAGGTGTGGCACCCTTGGAATTTCAGGGGAAATTCTTGAAGGGCACAACCAACTTGGCACCCTTGGCATCACAATTAAACTGTTATGTGTGGCACCCTTGGAACTTCTAGGGAAGTTCTTGAAGGGCACAACCAAACTTGGCACCCTTGAAATCATTAAAAGTAAATAATAATAAATAAATATAAGTAAGAAATGAAAACTAGGTAAAGTTACATCAGGGGTAAATGATGATTAGAAACCAAGGCTATTAAATCAAAAATAAAACTTGGAATAAGGAGGATCATAGGAAGAAATAAAATAGAGTGCCTTAAAAACTCTACCCTTCCCATGTTGGGAAATACTAGGTAGATTAGGTGGTTTAATTAGGTAAACATAAGGATAAAGATTAATCCTAAACTAATTAAACCTAATTAGGAAAAGAGGAAGGTGAATTAAAATAAGAAAATTAAATTAAATTTAGAGAAATGTAGAGAAGCTCCAGGTGGCATCAACCAACATAGAATATCCCTCTAAGAGATAACCTGAGTTAATTTAGGAAGTAGATTGGGGATAAAATCTTGACTCATTAATTGACTCAAAGTAATAAACACAATTTAAGGAATAAAAGGGGGGAATAAAGAGACAACTAAGAGAAGAAATAGGAATCTTGTGAGGTGAGGAAAATATTAGTTTTAAATAAAAAGTTAAGTACATAATTTTGGGTGACCCTTGATGAGAGAATGACACATGGGTAGGTGAATAATCAAACTATTAAATAAAAAAAATATATAGAATTTATAATTATGCATGACATACCAAGTGTCATCTATGAGGACTTTATAAAAGAAAGGGGGCAAGCCATGAGAGAAGGGACTTTTTGGGGAACCCTATTGTTGGATGGATGATATGATGTCAAGCAGTGACTACGAAGCTATAGTGAGTTTGGTGAGGTAGAGGATTTCTTTTTAGGGAGGGGACTCTTGAGCTAAGGTTGCTCTCCTCTGCTAGCTAGATTCTTCCTCCATTGTACAACCCCATTGCAGCTCGGGGGTCCGCGGGGAAGAAGAGTACCCAAGGAGTAGGCTGGGAGGTTAACCGGTGGGTCTCATTTTCGAATCAAGTGCGTCATCACACACTCGCAGTATTGACCGGCAACAAGGGAATACCAGTGACCACAGAGCAAGCGGAGTCTTGCCTTCCGGTGTACGGTACATGTGTATTTCGTTACTACTTGATCTGAGATTAAAAATATGAAAATCTTGTGTTCTGTTCTTGAAATGAGTATCAGCAGTGTGTGTGTTGAATGAATTGAAATCTCAATGCGTTTCTTTACTGGTTGTAATTGTTGTGTAATAATATATATATATATATAATATATATATATATATATATATATATATATATATATATATATATATATATATATATATATATAGTTTTAGAAAATGGAATCCATATTGAACTCAAATAGGCTTAAAACCCATTGGAACCCTCAAGTAACTAATGATGTCTCTCCCCTGCCTCCTACAATGATTAGTTAACCTTTGCGTGAGATATAGTTGAACAATGGCTAAGAGTTAGCTTGAATATGTTCAAATATTTTTGACAAGCCTCTTTCTAGCGGGATGATTGGTGATTACTATAAAGCATTTTTCTCTTGGTTTCTGAAACAATATTAGTAGTGAAATTTTTATTTTTAGTTCACAGCTAAAGGGTTGTGTACATTGATAATATGAGGTGTATGCGAAAATTTGGAGAATCATTTTGGCGGATAATTTGGCCAAATATTCAGTAGATAGTGATCAATAAGTCTTACGCCAGTAAATAAATTAAATTAAGCAACTGTTTCACGCAGTTGACTAGACTGCTGCAAGAGTACCTTCTATCATCAGTAAGAATTGAACTTGAGACCTGTGTCCCATAAGTCCTCCACTTTGGAAAATTTAGGTGAAAGCATAAAAATGATGAAATATAAAACCAAGCAAGAGCTTGTTTTAAGGGTCTCATACATTGCTCGAGTGAGTTTGATACTCAAGCAATACCTCTATATATTATCAATACCGTATATTAGCTTGAAAAGAGACTTTTCTTTTCAATCTTGAAATAGGATTGGAAGTTCATTCGCAACCATACCTAAAATAAATAAATAATAATAATAATAATTGTATGCTCTTTTCTTTTACAACAATATTATTACAAACATTTATAACAAAGAACTTCGGCAGATGCAATGATGAGCATACAAATCACTTTTTGTGACATATTATCCCCGACATTGACACTTATAGGGTCATATAAACGTAGTTTGAAATGAACTACTATAATTTGAAGCTACAGGGGTACAATGTGTGAATGACTTTACTTGGTTGAATGCATCATATATTAATTTGTACCATGAGATGAATATTGATTGTGATTGTCCTGCTTCTTGTTTTGATTGTTTCTAAATACATAAATAATTATGGGTTGCAATGATCATAGATATAGTCCTTTAGTTATAACAGAATTCGTGGTATAGATACCTTGGGAAAATTATAACCTGCCCACGAGAAGGTTGGCAAGAATTTCAGGAAAGGTTCATAAGATTATGTGCTGTCATTTCTCCTTTATGTTCTAAGGACTTCTGGACGAAGTCCATTGTTAAGAGGGGGTGTATGTAGTGCCCACTCTAGTTTCCTGACTCTAATGTGACATTATCTTACATACTTTAGTCTATGAGTAACTCAGGCTAAGGATAAATAAACGTGACTCTATCATCAGTGAATGTGATGGTTATGTATGTTCTCTATTAATATTATGATTACGATATAATTAATGGTTATGTGTACTCTCTATTGATGTCATGATGGTGATAGTAGTAAAGGATAGACATGTTTCTATTGATGTTATAATGATGATAGCTTTGATCTATATGTATGGTTCCATTAAGGTTATGATGATGCTAGCCATGATGGAGGTATCCCCTATGTTAGCTACTTACATTAGTTCCGGTTCACAATGAACGGTGATGTGAATGACCAGGTGATGGTAATTAATGCTATTATGACAATGACTAACACTGAAAAACCTGGTCACTGATTATTATTGAGTATGGTAGGAAAACCACCAGAGGCACTCGCACATGACGAGTTGACGACACCTGGTTTGATGAAAATTTATATTTTTATCTTTGAAATTCTAATCGATTTTGAAACCTGCTATATATGGCTATCTATATTCTGATGATATGTTAATGGTTGCAGGCACAGATGATTTGCTTGGCCAAATGACTCACATATGGGTGATGGGGTTGTACAGGTGGATGGAACTACATGGGAAGGGTGGGACAGAGTCCCTGATCTCACCCACTAGCACTCCCGCCGTGACTTGGGCTGGAAGGGTTGAAACACCTTCGCCTTGAAGATCACGATGCCATGAGGGAAGGTCCCAAAGTTGGGTCGCTCATGAGGAACCTACTGGGGGGCGCGCATCAAAGCGGATTCCTTGATCCCCAGCACCATTAGTCTCACTATAGCAGGCAACATGAGAGACGATAGCGGTCTATGACATTGCACGATATTTTCCCCTCGTAGTCACTGGATGCTTGAAGGGCAAGTGGTGTGGCACCCTTGGGATTTCAGGGAAATTCTTGAAGGGCATGACCAACTTGGCACCCTTGGCATCACATTTAAACTGTTAGGTGTGGCACCCTTGGGATTTCAGGGAAATTCTTGAAGGGCATGACCAACTTGGCACCCTTGGCATCACATTTAAACTGTTAGGTGTGGCACCCTTGGAACTTCTAGGGAAGTTCCTGAAGGGCACAACCAAACTTGGCACCCTTGGAATCATTAAAAATAAATAATAATAAATAAATGTAAGTAAAGAATGAAAGCTAGGTAAAGTTGCATCAAAGGAAAATGATGATTGGAAACTAAGGAAATTAAATCAAAAATAAAACTTGGAATAAGGAGGATCATAGGAAGAAATAAATAGAGTACCTTAAAAATTCCACCCTCCCCATGTTGGAAAATTCTAGGTAGATCAGGTGGTTTAATTAGATAAAAGGGGAAGACAAACATATTGTAAGGATAAAGATTAATCCTAAACCAATTAAACTTAATTAAGAAAAGAGGAAGGTGAATTAAAATAAGAAAATAAATTAAATTTAGAGAATTGTAGAGAATCTCCATGTGGCATCAACCAACATAAGAATATCCCTCTAATAGATAACCTGAGTTAATGTAGGAAGTAGATTGAGGATAAAATCTTGACTCATTAATTGACTCCAAGTAATAAACACAATTTAAGGAATAAAAGGGGGGAATAAAGAGACAACTAGGAGAAGAAATAAGAACCTTATGGGGTGAGGAAAATATTAGTTTAAATAAAAAGTTAAGTAAATAATTTTGGGTGACCCTTGCTGAGAGAATGACACATGGGTAGGTGAATAATCAAGTATTAAATTAAAAGAAAAATATTATAATATGCATGACATGCCAAGTGTCATCTATGAGAAATCTTATAAAAGAAGGGGCAGGCCATGGTACAAGGGACTTTTTGGTGAGCCCTATTGTGGGATGGATGATATTTTGTGAAGGCAGTGACTACGAAGCTATAGTGAGTTTGGTGAGGCAGAGGCTTTAGAGAGGGGACTCTTGAGCTACGGTTGCTCTCCTCTGCCAGCTAGACTCTTCCTCCATTGTACAACCCCATTGCAGCTCGGGGGTCCGCGGGGAAGAAGAGTACCCAAGGAGTAGGTTGGGAGGTTAACCGGTGGGTCTCGTTCGGATCAAGTGCGGCATCATATACTCGTAGACGGACCAGCGACAAGGAATTACCCGCTACAACCGATCAAGCGAAATCGCGCCTCTCCGGTGTACGGTACATGTGTATTTCTTATTACTTGATCTTAGATTTAAAGCATATAAATGTGGTGTTATTTCCTATATGAACATCAGTGATGTATGTGTTGATTAAATTGAAATCTTAATGTGTTTCTTTTCCGGCTGTAATTGTTGTGAACAAAAAAAAAAAAAAATAGGTCGGACATTTCACTGTTTTAGTTGGGTTGTTTCACTAAGGATGAATGGTAATACTTTGGGAGAAGGAACTGATTTGGTGGAGGAGATATTCAAACACAAAAAAAATTATTCCTTTCTTGACCTTAAAGAGCCCAAGAAGGGTCTCTCACAAAAATGACTTCGAATTTGACTCAAGAAAAATTTGGCTTCATAATGCCCAAAAAATGTATTTGAAAGCAAACGTTTAAGTAATTAGATTTCAGAGGCCTGCCCCTTGATCATTCACTATTGTATTTTCTATAATAGCTATGCATTCAAAGGAACATTTTTTGTTAACAAAATATTTCCATGTAAAATGATCCATTCTCAAGAATCGATGATAAAAGCTTAAAGAGATGAAAATTATTTTCGTTACCCAAGTATCAACTCCTTGGTAATCTGTGGAATGAGCTAGAAGTTGAGCACAACATCCCTTTCAAGACATTTGATCACATTGCTTATTTATGGAGAGGTTTGAAAAGATTTCTTTATTAAGCTTGTAAACAATGCTATAGAAAAAAAACATAATAAACTTAAAGATGAAACAAAATATTAGAAAGTTGTAAAGCAATATAAAGATTTAGATACGACCACGTATGTCTTATAATATTATCATGTGAAATTCGTTTGCATGAATGAATGCTTATTAGATTCAATGGAATCTAGAAGTTCGTAGATTTGATTGATTGACTATAGTAAATACATTAGCATGCCATGTGATCCAAAGTCGTACCTAGCTCCATGTCATTATGACATGCCATCAGGACACATAATCACCAATTAATGCAATCATGCCACATAGTCACCAGTTGTGTGTGCTCATTCCAAATACCTATTTTGTGATCAATATTCACATTTCATTCTTGGTACCCCAAGGGTGGTTTTGGTCAATCCAATAAGCATTCATTCATGCAAAGGAATTCCACATGATAATATTCTAAGAAATATGTGGTCGTCATCTAAATCTCTATATTTCCTTACAACTTTACGAGATTTTTTTTCAACTTTAAGTTCGTTCTAATTTTTTTCTATAGAATTGATTACAAGCTTAATAAAAATATATTTTGGAACATCTCCATACGTAAGCAATGTGATCAAATATCTTGAAAGGAATATTGTTCTCGACTTATAGCTCATTCCATAGATTTAAAAGGAGTTGATACTTGGCTAATGATCGTAATTTTTATCTCTTTTAACTTTTATCATCGACTCTGGAAAATGGATCATTTTACATGGAAATATTTTGTTAAAAAAAAAATGTTCCTTTGATTGCATAGCCATTATAGAAAAGAAAACATTGAATGAGCAAGAGATAGGGATCATAAATCCAATTGCTTAACTGTTTTCCTTCAAATACATTTTTTGGGCATTGTGAAGCCAATTTTTTGTTGAGTTGGAGTTGAAGTCCTTTTTCTAATTCACCCTTCTTGGGATCCTTAAGTTCAAGAAAGGAATCATGTTTTTGTGTCTAAATATATCTTCCACCAAATTAGTTCCTTCTCCCAAAAGGATTTCATTCATCCTTCAAAGTTTTCCTCCAAACAAAAAATAATCAATTCAACCATCATTATAATCCTACAAGTCGGGTTCAGGTCAAATTGTTCATGTCAGCTCAAATGCACAATGACCAATAAGTATAAATAGCCTACTATTTCACCATTTGAAGGAGAGAACTGAAGAATTCATTCAAGAAGTAAGAGAAACTATTACAGGACCGAGAAATGGAGAGGAAGCAAAGAATCTTACAAGACTATTATACAGAGGAAGCCGAAAACGTGAATTGCATAAACAATTACAGGGAGGCTGAAGTGTCGACTAGTGCATGAGGTAAAGAAAACTTTAATGTTATTTTTATTAATGAATAATAATAAAAAAATATCAATTTAACATATAAAAAATTGTTACAACTGATGATCCACCCCTCTTGCGGAAACATCGACAACATCATGAGTACACGACCAGGCCATTAAAATGAAGAAAAAGAAAAAAAATGAGTGTAATAGTTATATCATTAGAAAAATCATGTACCATATCATGAAAACATATTTTTGATGATAAACTTTTTTGAGATGAAGTATTTTGTGTCTATGATTAATGAATGAATGTTATATGTTATTGAATTATTACTATATTTCTCTTTGTGTACATGATTTTGTTTCATATTATGTAAACAATTTTTTTATATTAAATTTATTGAGCTGAAATATTTTGTGGATTTGAAAATGAATGAATGTTTTCTATTTGTTTCTTTTATGTATTTTAATGTCTTTCTTTCAATTATTTCCTATATAGTAGATAGATTGGGTAC
>APFE030841681.1:0-27793 GCA_000404065.3 Pinus taeda | reverse complement strand
TGTTTAGTGGAGAATAAATTAGGATTTGGATCATCTTGGAGAAAAATACCCTCAATCCAACAAAGCAACAATAAATTCAATGTTGGCTTTGATGTTTCTTCATCGAGTGGTGGGAGGTTTTCTCCAAGATTAAACTACTCTAACAATTTATTCTCAAAACCAAGAGGAGCTCATTCACATATTCATGCACAAAATTGTTTTTAATTATTATTTGTTCAAGCAAATAATTTTAATATTTGGTAAAATTTAATCTAAGTTTGCCTCATTGGTCTCATGAATATGTGTAGGACAACTAGTTTTAATTCAAATGTTGAAGTGAAATAACTATCTGAAGAAAAGAGCTCAAAATGGTAAGGGTTTAGGTCAGACAACAATTTTATTTATTTTTATATTTGTCTTGTATATCTTGGCCGAGTGGGAGTTACATAAAGTTTGATAAGAAATAACAAACTTTTCCGTGAAAATATTTCATGTAGTATTTGTCTTTATTTCACAATTGTGTTTTTATTTGAGTGAAAGACCATAAATTGTCATTTTTCATGCAAGGAAGTAGGAGAAACGCTTACTATATTAATTGGGTATAAGTCACTAGTATGATTTACCTTATATTTTATTAATTATTTATCGCATCAGAACTTCTCCTCCTTCCTTTGTTTTGTAGGTACTTTCATTCGCATATCTAGATTTGAAAGATTAACTATAGTTGGAGTCATATACACAAACAAAACACATCGATGTACTGCTAAAATTTAGACCACCAAGCGCTTGCTTACCATGTGTGTGACTTAGTTTTGCGTTGCATTTGATTTCAAGCAATTTTTTATTTCTGCATTCCAAATCTTCCAAGACCATAGATGTTGAGAAAAACTAGGGCAAGCAAAATTAGTGTTTTTTTATAATATTTTCTCTTGTTATATTGACAATTCTTGTGATATAATGTTAGTTCATCATCATCATTATCATCATCAAGACAATGCCAATAAAGAAGATTAAAATGCAAACAAGAACACCAGAAATAAGATTTGGCACTTAGAGATATCTAGATGAAAACATGCACAATATTTTTTGTTTTGACCTAGGTCCAAATGTAATATATGATTAAAAATGTACCTGGTATCCAGTAATCCTAAAGAACATGAACAATCATTTTAAAAATATGACCAGATGTGGATTGAAGAAAAAGGGGGAAATAATCATAATCAGGAAGGTGTTCATGTAAATCATTCCTTAAGAGATCGAGATCCAGATATGACATAAAGGCTAGGACAATACAAGATATCTAATATGTGTACATATGGGATATTTACATTATGTGTAACATGCATTTATTCTGGATTTAAATGATTTTGCATGAAACCCCATAAAGAGGTGATATTATTATTAAATAATGTATTCACTTTATTCATTAAATTGTGTTGTAAAATGTATCCAAGGCATCTGGTATCTTTATATTATTTATGACGAGTTCCTATAAACTCATCCATATCCACATGGTAGCCCTTTGGCCTTGTGTCAGCACCGTACAATGCCACATCAATTGACATGTGGCAACTTCCCTGCCCACATGTTTCCTCCTCATAAGGCTACATTTTTAGTTAGAAATTTCATCCTGTTTGATCCATTCATATCACAAAATTTTTGTAAAATCCTTTTATAAAATTTATAGATATTCGATCTTCCAAATTTCCACTTTTTTAGATCTAGGATTTCCAAAACTTTTGAATCCATCTAGATGCATGGTTTTATTTTTCTTCCAACTCACTATTCACAACTCTTCTAGATTTTTCTATAATCAATGAGTCAAATCTATGAAATTTTGAATTCCCTATCAACATGCCACATCAACACACCATGACAATGTGTTGTGACACGAAATCTTATCCAAAATGCCACATCACTAGTGACATGTCAATAGCCATTTATGTTTCCATGTTACACTAGAATTGGGTTCATCCTATGTGGATTTTCCACATCATTAGTGACACAACAATAGCCACGTCCATTGACGTGTCATGTAGCACATCACACTTGGTTGTGATAATCCAAGGTGGCTTCATGTGACCACCATGTGTTCTACACTACTAGCATCTTAATGTGAGTTTCTCAAAACATATTCGATGAAGCATCCCACAACCTAAAACTTCATCTAAATAAAAAACAATGCAAATACCAAGGGCTCAGGTCTCACCTAACCCTACCTGCAACACCTACAAATAAAACTTGGGTCGTGTGCTAGTTCATTTTCCACTCAACTACATGCACCACTAAACAACACCATTTAGAAGCATAGACTTACCAAAAACACACATGTTTTGAACTTTATATTGGTCCCCTTCTCCAACCAATATGCAACTCAAGTTGAAGAGTGACCTTAATTACATGCCTAAAAAATTCAGAACTATCCCCGTGACAAAGTTTGACTTTTTACAAGACAATATGCATCCTTCTTTACCATAAACCAATCGTGCAAGTTGATGTGATCCACCAAGTTCTTATGCCTTCTCCTATCCAGATGATTCATATATATATGGGGTGTATGGAGAGAAAAGGTTTATGTCCCTTCAAACCATATCAGGTTGACACATGACACCCATGCAAGTTGAGTCCCCAAATTTATTTGTTCAACATACATCTTCTCCATGCAATATACATAACCATTTACACAAGTGTTGGTTGGTGTGTCCCTTTAACTAACTGCACCCACTCGTTGCACATGAAAATTCATCTTGGGTACTCACCCAAACTCTTTGAACAATTCATGATGTAATACACGATTATAAACAGTTGTGTTCATACTCAACTCATCTACGTGCTCTCTACATATTAAACCTTTTGCACCAATTTCCCTATGCCTTCTCTGCACACTTTGACCATTCTCCTTTCCACCATGCCAGAAGACTAAAGTTTCTCAATCCTTCTTCCTTCACACTTAGAGCCTTTTCTGTCCACTCCCTTCCTTCTCTTTTTCCACATTTCATAAAGAGAGGGGAATTATGATACCATCCTCCACTTAGGCTGCCCACTTTGACTTCAATACTTGTCATCATAGGCCAATACTTCATTAGGAAGATAGTTATGACAATTAAGGGTTGTTTGTATGGGCCTACTCACAACATGCCATAGGGAAACCAACCAATAGGCAACAGATGTTCAATGTCGATGCAACAACCCACCACAAGATTTCCCTCTTAGAACTTTAGATTTGTATATCCCTCCATTTAGGCCAATCATCAATTTATTTTCACAAATAAATAATTTACATAGTTATGTTTATATACATGGACTTTTATGGAAAAAGAGTTGTTACAGATTCTCCTGATCTAGAGTATATTTCCGTCACACAAAATACTCTCACTTATGATTGTTGTTGATAACCATAACTCTATAAGCCACAATATCCTCTAGATTCAACTCTGGGTGATCAACGTGAAGGATGCTATGTGTGATAGCAATTGTATAGTCTTTAAAATAGTGCTATAATCTATATATATATATATATATATATATATATATATAATATATACTATAATATATATATAGATAATCTCCATCGTCAGTGAACAAACTTGTGTATTATATTTTTTTTAATTGTTTGTTCGTCATATTCTCCTCACATTCACATCAATTATAGTTGAGGCACGAGATTGCATCATCCACTTTGGTCAATATGGTCTAATATTACTCAATAGTAGTTCTTGGATAGGTATTAATGTGCATTTAGAAATTATAGCAAGCATCATTTTAGAGAGGGTACATTAAGATTGTAAGTTCACCACCCTGAGTCTTGTTTCTATTGTAGATTCTACACATTGTATTACTTCACTAGGCCTTGTGGGTAGTTCAAATTCCAGTATCATGATTTGGTTTGAGTGAGTTGGTTTCGGTTATGCTAAAGTTAAATTTTCTAGTGAAGTTGAGACTAATGAGGCTATCGTCATCCATATTGTTCAACAGTCCAATTTAAGTCAAACCAAAGTAATATTAGTTGTTGGATCATTATTATGTGCATTTGGAAATCGTAAAAGGTATTGTTCCAGAAAGGGCACATTAGGATTACAAGTTGGCCATCCTTAGGCTTGTTCTTGTTTCATATATTTTACATGTTATATTTACTCAATATGCCTTGGGAGTTGTTAATCTTCCACTTTCTAGTCTAACAATTTAAATTGTGAGAGTTGGTCATGTTCATTTTTCTTTTCTAGTCAATGAATAAGTATGTTTATCTTTGAAAATAATGTTAGTTTTCATCATTGATTTTAGTTTTATTCTTTAGCTTGACATAATCTTTGTGGTAGTTAATTTTTTTGTTGATATCATAGCAAGATAGAGGACTCCATTGGAATGGGATCTGCAAAAAAAACTGAAAATACTGAGCATGAATAACAAAACATTTCCAATGAAACCAAGTGAATTGTGAACCATGATATGTGATAAAAAAATAAAGTTGGAGTACATAAACGAGTACCTCCATTCATGGAAGTTACCATGGCACTACCTATGTTTGCAAGCTTGCTAAATTTGTTTCACTATGTTAGAAGAGTAATCTTTATTTGTGGCTATCGTCTATTGACAAAGCTACTTATCCACTAAAGGAGCCACTTTTCTAGAATCCATGTGGGTCCAGTCTAACCAATGCGTGGTCTTATTCCACATTTGAAGTCCAACCATTTCTTGAATATTAATACTTTGTTATGACAAATAGTAACAAAATTATGATCTTTTATGGATTTTAATTTATGGTTGTAATGTTTCATACACACTTTTAGTACATGAACAACATATTTGATGAAACCAACCTAGATTGTGCCTATGTTTTTGCTTGGATGTTGGCTTATCACCTATACTTGATTATTTGTAATGTGATCTAGCAATGCTTGTAATGTATGTATCTATATAGTCCATTTATGATGAAGATGAGATGCTTGATTCTAGTTATTATATTGGAAGACATTTACATACCGAGTATTTCACCATACTAATGTGGTTGTTTCCTTTAAAAAAATCTAGGAAAATAGTGTCTAATGGAACTAATAAACAAGACAATAAAGGAGAGGACTCATTGTCTGATTCATATTTGAACAAACTTATACATGCCAAATTGAATGTAGGGAGAGGAGCCACCAAGAAAACTCACAGTCTATGTGAAAAACCATATGCAATGACATGCCAAAAACATATAAGGGAGAGGAGCCACCGAGAAAAATCACAGTCTATGCGAAAAACCATATGCATTAACATGCAAAAAATGTATAAGGGAGCAGAGCTACTGAGAAAACTCATAGTCTATGTGAAAACCATATGCAATGACATGCCAAAAACATATAAGGGAGTGGAGTCGCCACGAAAATTCACTCTGTGTGTGTGTGTGTGTGTGTGTGTGTGTGTGTGTGTGTGTGTGTGTGTGTGTGTGTGTGTGTGTGTGTGTGTGTGTGTGTGTGTGTGTGTGTGTACGCATATCATTGTCGAATATTGGATGGCATAGGAAGGATGTTGAATATTTGACCATTTCTAATCGAAGTACTCGTCAGATACTCAATGACCGGATTGACAAATGGAAATGTCAGTACCTTAACACTCTCGTCAGACAAAATTCCCTTCCATCACCTTTACTACGTTTAACTGTTGACTTGAAAGCGTCAGAGTGATAACACTTTTGTCACACAATTTAATTATTCTGTTGATTACCAGATGCCTCAACATCATTTTTTTCATCAGTCAAAAAGACCTATGTGTCAAACATCTATCGCATATATGACGTGTCACTATTAGTCTGAAAGCATCAGAGTGACAACACTTCTATTGCACAATTTACTTGTTTTGTCGATTACCCCACACCTCAACGTTAGTTTGTTTCGTCAAACAAAATGACATATGTGTCAAATATTCAAATTCATACTAGTGTGAGACCTACCTAATATTCAACATTTGGTTTGTTAGATATCCAACAATTTCTAGTGTTGCAAAAATAACCTATAAACATTGGATTTTTAATTACCATTTCAACCTATTTATGTTTTGGATAATCAAAAATTGTACCATCGCATATCCGACTAATATCCGTCAAATTTTGGCCCCATTTGTACTATTGTATGTCTCTGACCCCAACTTCAAAGTGGAGAGGCCTTTATGCTATTTCATCAATATAATGGCAAGCACATGGAAAAATACATGGCAATATCTCAGTTCTGAGAGTGCCCTGAAGTTATGCAACTCAAATCCCAATTCTCACTGCACCAGTGGATTGCTTTTGAAATTTCTTTAAAAATGAGTATAATCTTGACTAGGTTCTGTAACTTTCACCTTTGGGTCCTTTAGGGAATTTTCAAGATTCCACAAGAGTTAGAATATTTGAGGAAATTTTCTTGTTGAATATTCCCTAAAATATACTTTTGTAATCTATCTCAAAAATCACACCTGCCTGGCATAGTTTTTCTATGAATAGTTTTGTTCATCCCTCTATGGATTTACCTCCATCTCCCCCTCCCCATTGAAAAAATGGAATTTTTAATATATTTTCTTAGGCGAAGAGACCAAATGCCACACTGTGGCACATTGGTTGGCATGTTTAAGATAGAGTGTCCGTTGGGTGGAGGTCTCGGGGTCAAGCCTGTGTGCTTCCCCATTTGGATCTATTTGTGTCATTTAACTTAAATGGACTGTATATGGTTATGTCGTTTAATTAAAATGTATCACATATGGTTATAACCATATGTATATATGGTTACATATATATTGGCACATTTGACTCCCCCACGTTAACCAAACCATTCGAACCTTGACCAACTTGTCCATGTGTTCAAGCCTACTTTGCGGGTTGACTAGGCCCTTATGGGCTTCCAATTTGGTGTCATGTGGCATCATTCTATTGGGCCATGTGGCACCTTTCCATTGGCCTATTTGTGTGCCCAATCACCCTTGCTATGCCATATCACATAGCCAACATGACGCCACATCATGCCACCTAAGTGTTTGATGGATGACATGTCATGCCTACTAAGTGTGCCACATGGTGCAATTAGTGCCAAATTTTTTCCTATTTACACAAAACTTCATATGAGCATAACTTTGTCATTTGAACTTAGTTTTAGGTTTCATTTGTGCCATTGGAATCATCTTGATGGGATCTGTGACTTGGTGTTTGTTTTGTTGAGATTTAAGGACTTCAAAATTTGAGCCTTTTTAGATCCTCTTTGATCACTTATTATCCTGAGAGGCACTTTCTACATCCTATGTGGGTGAGATGTGTCATGTCTATAGTGCTAATGTGATGTGTGTTAATTAAAAAACAATTAAATATAAAACAACCAAATATAGTATTGACTTACAAAAAATAATTATTTTTTGAAGTGAAAACCATTTTTAGAGTACAAAAACTAAGGAAAAGTTTGCATCTCAAGGGATTTAATGCTTATTGCTTTGGAACAATGATATAATGGTGAACTCAATGTTTAATTCATAAGAAATTATTTATTCATTTTGATAGTGTTAAGAGGTACTTTCTATGGTTCACTATGGGTGAGATGTGCTACATATATAACACTAATGTGGTAGATGTTGGCTTGGAAAAATTAATTAACACAAAATAAAAAATAAGTATAACATAATTCACAAAAAGTAAATAACTTTTGAAGTGCAAACATTTTTTAAGTGTAAAATTGAAAAAAGGATTGCATCTTAAGAAGTTTGATCGTCTTCAAACTTTATGATAAAAAAATGGTGAAAGTGATGTAAATTCATGATGATTTAATCATTATTCATGCCTATTTTGAATTGTCTAATTGATAAGAATTCAATTATTCATCATCCAAATTTTTCAATGTGTATTTGATTCTTTACAATATTTTCTTATTTAGGATGAGTATTAAATATATAATTATTTTAAGTTGGGTACTTTTTATGAATATTGATTGTGGAATAGGTAATAAGGTTTATTAAACTTAGGTGGGGAGAATAATAATCATTCCTCCCAAATATGTGGGCTAAACCCAAATGACTCTCTCTGTATATTAATATATAAGAAAAACATGAAACACGAGAGGCTTGAAAATATTATTTTAAATTCAATTAAAGACATCAAATCTTGGTTAAACCATTGGATATTAAAAGAGGATGGAATTATGCATAATGTTCACATTACTGTGTATACTCTCACCCTAAATTTAAAGAGAATTGTGATACAATGAAAATAGAGAGTACTAGAAAATTAATATAACATATATAAATAATTAACCCCAAATTAAAATATCAAAAGTACCTTTATGTTATAACTAGCTTAAAGAAGAAAATCAACACTACTAAAATAAGGATGAACTCTCACAAGCTTCATAGTGAAACTGTGTATTCAACTAATCCTAAAACATATTAGGATGGAAGAGCTAAAGTTTTAAATTAGTAACAAAAAGTTACATAAATATTTAGTCTTTGTATGTGTATAAAATCCTTGTATATTCAAACTACTAATTGTAATTTACTAAAACAATAGATTTGAATCGACTCTACTCATCAGCGGAAACAATTAAATGATCGTGAAATCATGAAGCATACAAGAGAAATAATTCAATCAACACATTACACAATGATTTCGTAGGGAAAGCCACAACTAAGAACCCCTGTTATCTATATATTGCATTAGTCAGAAAATATGAGAAGATTACAATGCTTTGCTCAAGCTCGAACAACCTATGCACTATCTCTATCTGCCTCACTACTTCCTAGACAATCCCAAGCCAATACTTAACCAATTTTCTTCTTTCCCAAGTCCATATTTCCTTGTGTTGATTCCTTTGGAATTATCCCCTATTAATTAGGGAAATTCATCAATATGAATTGTGAAAATCATAGGCCTTCCTCCGACTACATGCACCACCTGTACAATTCAAATGATTATACAATTGATAGTACATTGTCCTTGAACTCTAATCTCAATTGAGTAACTCTCAGATCTGACATGCATGAATTATTTATGAGTGAATCATCAGTTTACCAGTTAATCATTGTAGGCAACAACACACTCCACTGTAGGCAACACCACACTATTAGACCTCCCACTAGTCTCTCCAACAATTGGAACTAGTTTAACTTACTTTAACTCATTTAAAACAAATTAATTAATTACAACTCAAAATAAACTCAACCAGAACTCCTGTAATGTAGGAGACACTCTACATGACTCAAGTTAGACCCTCAACTTGAATTAACTAAGAAAACTAAGTCAAATTAACTTAGTTGACTAATACAAGTTGTCATGAGATGTGGAATTACGATTGTATTCCTAATTTAATTCAAGGACAAGATTAAATTAGGATATTCTTATTGCATTTTCAACACTCCCTCTCAACAAGAAAGGGATTATCTGCTACCCCAATCTTACTTGTATGAAACTCTAATTTGCATCTTGACAATGTTTCTTTCAAAATATTTGCATCTCATTCTTCTGTAGGAATGTACTCCAACAACATGATTCTCCTTTGCACACAATCTCGTAGATGGTGATACCGAATGTCGATATGCTTGGACTGATCATGAAAAACTGGATTCTCAGAGAGTTTGATACAACTATGGTTTTCATATTAAATCAATGTAGGATCCATCTACTGACCAAATAACCCAACAAGGATCTTCCTCATCTAGATAGCCTCACAAGTTGCTTGACTAACAACCATGTACTCTGCGTCTGCTAAACTGAGTGTAACTGATCTCTACTTCCTATTGTACCAATAAAATGTTACTCACCAAATACTAAATATTCCCCTTGATGTGCTCTTCCTATCGGATGGACTCCTTGCCCAATTTTCATCTGTGAAGCCTTGAAGCTTCTCTCCCTCTATCGGTCTGTACCAATGAAAAAACTAAGTGGTGCCTATGAGGTACCTCAACACATGTTTGGTTTCCTTCCAATAGAGTTTGTTTGGCTTAACCATTACTTGACTAAGCGTGTTAACTACAAAACATATGTATGGTCATGTGTTCACCAAATACATAAGTGAACCCACAAGCTGCCTGTAAATAGTAGCCTCCACTACTTCACCTGAAGTAGCATCTTCCTTCCTCCAATTTCCTGCTATAGGAGTCTCCATGGATTTGTTGCTTTCCATGTCGAACTTCTTCAGTATCTCATTGGCATACTTTCCCTGAGAGACAAACATTTCCTCATCTCCTTACCATAGTTCCATACCAAGGAAATAATGCATGAGCCCTAAGTCCTTCATCCCAAATTCTCTTGTAAGATCCTCTTTGCAAGATTTTACTAGCTTCTCATCACCTTTTATAATTAAATCATCGACATATAATACTATAATCATCAATTTACCTTCAACCACAATATGGTAAAGGTTCTCATCTACTTCTCTTTTGGTGAATCCCAACATGGTGAAATAGATTTCAATCATGGTGTACCAAGCACAGAGTGTATGTTTCAATCCATACAGCACTCACATGAGTCTGCACACGTGTGACTCTCTGTTGAAGGTATGAAATACTTTTGGCTTCTTAATGTACACCTCTTCCTCAATCACACTGTTGAGTAATGTTGTCTTCACATCCATCTAATGTATCTTCCATCCCATCTGCGCTGAAAGTGCTAGAATATATTTGATTGAAGACTACCTTGCTACCAGAGCAAAGGTCTCCTTGTAATCAATTCCCTCTACCTAAGAGAACCCTTTGGCCATAAATTCGGCCTTGTGCTTCTCCACACTCCCATTTGTTGTTTTATTTACCTTGTAAATTCATCTGGAACTCACCACTGACTTGCCTGTTGGTCTTGGGACCACTTCTCAAACATTGTTTCTGATAATGAAGCCATACTCCTTAACCATGGCATCAACCCACACTGGATGCACTTCTTCCTCGAATGAGGATCGCTCAATCTCTACACTCTCGCTCATCAGATCCATGTAGCCAGTGTACCGATCTGGTGACCTCCTCTGCATGTGTTGTGATGTGGGTGCTCCCACATTTTCTCTAGCATCATGCATCAATCTGTCAGCCTCTCTGGTGCAGTTCCTCCCATCTCTGGAAGTCTCCGCATGAGTGGGTTCTTCTACTCTCTGTTCCTATGCATGTGGCTACTCCACATCATCCTGAGGTTCTTATTTGGGAGCTAAAAGTTCTTCTTCTCCATGAAACTGAATCTACCTCTCAAGAGAACATCTCATGGCCTTCTCTTCATCAAACTACACAGCTCTACGAACCACTGTCATCGTATGAGATGGAAGGTACACCTGATAGTTGTGAGGTGTATCAGTGTACCCCAAAAATATGCCTAACTTAGTTTTTGGTTCTAGCTTTTTCCTTGCGTCCTTGGTAACATGACAGTAAACTGTTGAACCAAAGATCATGAAGTGTGCCACATCTATTTTCTTACCTGAAAAAGCTTCTTTTGGTGTATTCATCCTGAGAATCGGATGAGGACTCTTGTTTTGCACATATATATTTGTGTCACATGCTTCAACCCATAAGTGCAACGGTATGCCCTGATCATGTAACATCGCCAATGCTACTCCCACAATACTTTTGTTCTTCCTTTTAGAGACCCCATTCTACTGTGGGTTACAGGGTGCTATTAACTTCCGTTGAATGCCTTCTAATGCAAAGAAGTTCTTGAATTAATTCAACATATATTCTCCACCATTATCACTCCCAAGAGATTTAACTTTCTTGCCAGTATCTTTCTCAACAAGTGATTTAAATTCAAAAAAATTAATAAATGTATGATCTTTCTTTTGCATGAAGAAAATCTAACACTTACAAAAAAAATCATGTACAAATATTACATAGTACATGTGCTTGGTGGTGGAGGCTATTGTGAACGGTCCACACACATCTGAGTGAATTCTTTCAAGGATCTCTTGCACTCGAATGTCTTTATAATAAAAGGTAGATTTGGTGTACTTCCCCAATGTACACCCTTTGCATATGTCTCTAGTGTACCCTTGGGAAGTTTTGTAGAATGTTTTTGCATGATCTTAAAAACTTTGTGGTGCAAGTGACCCAATCTTGTATGAAACAACTCATTAATGTCTGGGCTCTGCATCATCTCTGATTTTGTGCTCAAAGCAGCACAGTCTTCTACATCCAATGTGTAGAGGTTCTTCACCTAAACCCCGATCCGCTTCACTTGTCCCGAGGCTATCTCACGAAGGAAAGCCTTTCCTTTGCTAAATATCACATTGTACCCACGGTCCTCCAACATGGCAACTGAAACCCAATAATTCTTCAAACCCAGAACATACATGACATCTTTTAATGTGAGAGGAGAACCAAACTTCCTTTGAAAGGTAACAGTACAGATGTCGGTTTCGTTATACCTACCATCATCTCCCATTTCCATGTGCATCTGGACGTCTGATGCAGGAGTATCCTGCATAGAATATTATTGTTCATTTGGTTGATTTAAGGGGTGATTTTTTTAACGATTTTTAGGAATCTTGTATAGATTGAGTGAGAAATCTATGTGTGAGGTTTTCAGTTGTGAAATATTCTCAACTATGTGAGAATATCAGGGATAATTGATATGTGTAAATCTTGTAGAGATCTTAGCGATTATGTGATCCTAGAATAGGAATTAGTTTAGTAAATTATGAGAAAAATCATGGATTTAGTATAATCCATAATTATGTAATTAATCTATAAATGTAAGCTTATGAGGAGAGTGAAAAACAAGGGTGAGAAAAAGTGTTAGAAAGTGTTAGAAAGTGTTAGAGAGTATTAGAGAGAGCTAAGTAGTAGTGAGAATAAATCAAAGCACGAGGTGTTGTGAGTATATATGTAAATAATCTTATGAATGAAAGGAGTTTTGTGTTCAAAACGTGTTTCTACGTGATCTTTTATTATGTAATTTCCTTTCGTTGATTCCTTAAATCATAAGTTGAATCTCTAAAAAATATAGGAAATTGTGTGTGGAGTTTGGTGTTTGAGGATCACCTGAACAAAGGCATTAATTTGTTGATTTCCAATTGAAAACGGACAAAGACTAAATAAACTTGGCGGAATGAGGAAACCTGACGAATTCGCAAGAAAACTAGAAGAAGATCTGAATTGTTTGATTGAACAAATCCATCAAATCTAACCGTCATCGCGTGCCAACAAGTGCAGACATTAATTCCAAAATCGGACATGATATTTTATAAAATTGAGTTAATAGCTCAATTAATCGTGGCCGTCTGTTTGAAGAGGTCAGATCGGACGGTAATCGCGTCAGAAAGTGCACGAGATTTAATTTAAATTTCGGACGCGATATCTTATGGACTGTGATTTAATCCAGTTGAATTCTGGATCAATCACAGATGTTCATTATGTATGGACGTGATCCGACGGATATCGCTCCGGAAGATGCATGCTAGTTAGCATAGTTTTCGGACGCAATAAGGTTTGAATGAGATTTTGTTTTGTTTTGAGTTCCGCTAAAGAGATCAAGGTCTGATAGTTTAATTAAACATGGATTTAATTAATTTAAAATTCTTGAATTATGTAAAGTTGCAGTTTCGTTGCATCGAAGTGGTATCAGAGCAGAAGAAGATTCTGCGTGAAGTATGATCATATTGCAGACTTGCCAGCATTAGTCTTAATAATTTTTGTGCAGAGTAACAACAGAGCAAGGTGAGAATATTTGCAGCTACCTAGAGCAAGGAGTGCTCATATGGTTCCAGAGGAGAGAACCAGAGAGATGTCGAAAGACTAAGCTCAGAGGAGAAAAGCTTTGTGAGGTATCATGTAGTAGGGAGGACTTGCTACCGTAGAGGTTTTGTTGCAGCTCATGAATGTTGTTACGAAAGAACAAGAAAGCATGACAAGGAAAACCAGAGGTGCAACGGAAGCAAAGGGAAAAAAAGAAGAGTCAGTTTTAGAATTGATTGAGGTAGAATTTTCTTTTATTAAATTTCAAATATTGATTTGAATTTAAGAATTAGTGAAAATGAACATGGAGAAACTTAGGAAAGGTTCAAATAAATGTCAGATGAGTCACGAAGAGCGTAGGATAAGTATTGCAATGATGAGAGCAAAGTTGAATATACTACAGGAATGGTTTCAAGAGAAAGAGAATGAAGACCGAAGACATGGATGGTGAATAAGGAAACAGGTCAAGTGGAATCTATTGCAACAGAAATGGAATGTTATGTTGATGAACAAACTTGAACAAATACATATTTATTTGTTGGAGAAGTAGAGACTCATAGGAATTGAGTCACAACAAATTGGATTTGTTGAAACCCAGAAATCCCATGACAGGAATTTGGTGCTTGAAGCATCAAAAGAGACCGAAAGGTTTTGTATTTTTAAAACTGATAGTTTGTCTGTGAATGTAGGTATGGTACTAAATAAGGAATTTCTTGCTATAGAGACAGCTAATGGCTATTGTTATGATCAAGAAGTATTTTTTGAACCTGAAGGAAATTGGGATGATTGTTTTTCATTCCATGAAGTTGAGTTTATAGCTCAATTAGAGAAGGAAATAGTAGCTAAAGGGACAGAAGCCAAAGAAGTTGAAACCAGAGAAATTGTAACAAAAGGAGGAAAGGAAATTATAGAGAAAATCAACTGTGTTGATGTGCTTAACAAAGAGGAATTATTCCTAGAGCATGGTGAAGAAATTTGCTTTACAGATATACAGAATTTGGTTGACAGTTCTAGTGATGATGATGGTGAAATTTCAGATTTATTCCTTACTAATCTTAGCATGACAAAGTTACCTAGCAAAGCTATAGGTGTAGATGGTGAACCAGTTTGAGACTCGTTAAAATTTTGGAAACCAGGAAAATGGGTATTCAAGTTTCCACATGCAGTTCATGAGTCTATATTTCCAGAACAGAGGATGATGAGGTATGGAAAGTCGAGAACCATGTTTAATAATTTTTTGAAGATATTATTTTGTGAATTTAATGCCAGACTACATGATGAAGTTATTCCTTTGAAGGACCACCAGCAAAATAGAGTTTGGAATCCTAGAGGTAGCAAGTCATTCAGACTTGTAGCTGTCACATTACTATAGAAAAGTGATAGACCTCATAGACGGGAGTCTATGATTTTTTTCTACATCGGGAGTCTGATGCGGGAGCATCCTGCTTAGAATATTATTGTTCATTTGGTTGATTTAGGGGGTGATGTTTTTAATTATTTTTATGAATCCTATATAGATTGAGTGAGAAATATATGTGTGAGGTTTTCAGTTGTGAAATATTTTCAACTATGTGAGAATATCAAGGATAATTGATATGTGTAAATCTTGTAAGGTCTTAGGGGTTACAAGATCCTCGAATAGGAATTAGTTGAGTAAATTATGGGAAAAATCATGGATTTAGTATAATCCATAATTATGTAATTAATCTACAAATGTAAGCTTGCGAGGAGAGTGAAAAACAGGGGTGAGAAAAAGTGTTAGAAAGTGTTAGAGAGTATTAGAGAGAGCTAAGTAGTAGTGATAATAAATCAGAGCATGAGGTGTTCTGAATATATATGTAATTACTCCTATGAACGAAAGGAGTTTTGTGTTCAAAACGTGTTTCTGCATCATCTTTTATTATGTAATTTTCTTTCATTGATTCCTTAAATCATAGGTTGAATCTCTGTTAAATACAGGAAAATGTGTGTGGAGTTTGGTGTTTGAGGATCACCTGAACAAAGGCATTAATTTGTTGATCGCCAATTGAAAGCAAACAAAGACTAAATAAACTTGGAGGAACAAGGAAACCTGAAGAATTCGCGAGAAAACCAAAAGAAGATCTGAATCGTCCGATCACACAGATCCATCAAATCTAATGATCATCGCGTGCCAACAAGCGCATATGTTAATTCAAAAATCGGACGCGATATTTTTTAAAACTGAGTTAATAGCTCAGTTAATTGTGACCGTTTATTTGAAGAGGTCATATCGGACGGTAATCGCGTTAGAAAGTTCACGAGATTTAATTTAAATTTCGGATGTGATATCTTATGGACTATGATTTAATCCAGTTGAATCCTGGATTAATCACAGTCATTCATTACGTATGGACAAGATCCGACGGATATCGCTCCGGAAGATGTGTGTTGGTTAACATAGTTTTCGGATGCAATAAGGTTTGAACGGGATTTTAATTTGTTTTGAGTTCTGCCAAAGAGATCGGCATCTAATAGTTTAATTAAATAGGGATTTAATTAATTTAAAATTTCCAAATTATGTAAAGTTGTAGTTTCACTGCATCAAGGTCCTTCTCATCCAAGTCACTGAAGAATGCTTTGTTTCTGGTCATATGGAATGAGGCTCCAATATCCAGATACCACACACTACCCATTACTGATGTCACCATGCAAGTGATGAGGGTGAAATCCAACTCAAGTTGTGAAGCAAGAGCTTCACCCGCCACTTTACTTGAGAGATTCTTGTTAGACTTCTTGTGTGGAAATTTCATGGCATAATGTCCCAACTCATGAAAATGAAAACATTTAATCTTCTACATGTCCTTCTTCTTGCTTCCCTAACTGGAATATGATTTGGAATGGGATGACTTCCCTTTCCCTTTCTTCACCTTTCTAGCTAAGGCACATTTCTCCTAATCTTCATTCTTGGATGAGGACCCATCTCTAGTGTTCCACCGAATCTCTTCTTGCACCAAGTCAGACCACAACCGCTCCCATTCTGGTAGCTTCTCCCTCCCATTGTGTCGCCCTTCTCCATCTTGATTTTCCTAAACTTGTCCCTTCAGTGCCAGCTTCATGTGGTCACTGCTATTTTGAAACAAGTTTGTCAAGGCCTTCCACATTACATATGGAGTCTCCTTACCATGGAGGTTTGAAACCATATGATCTCAAACTCCTTCTAGGATAATCCTTCTTGCCTTTGCAACACATTTTCTCCACTCTGCCTAATATTGAGCATCAGTTGTTGGAGGCTTTAGAATATCTTTGACTATGAATTCCTTTAGCCAGTTGTCTTTCAACACTGCCTCCATCCCATCCTTCTAAGAAATATAGTTTAAACTACCCTCAAGGGAATATTCGAGTCTCAATGAGTAGAACGGCATTCCGTTGGCAAAAGAGAAACATGTATTCTCATTTTCTAGAGTGATTTATGCTACAATACCATGTATAAAATCCTTGTATATTCAAACTGCTAATTGTAATTTACTAAAATAATAGACTTGAATCTACTCTACTCATCAATAGAAACAATTAAATTATCGCAAAATCACGAAGCATACAAGAGAAAGAATTAAATCAACACATTACACAATGATTTCCTGGGGAAATCCACAACTAAAAACCCCTATTACCTGTATATTGCATTAGTCAGAAAATATGAGAAGATTACAATGCTTTCCTCGAGCTTGAGCAACCTCTACACTATATCTATTTGTCTCACTACTTCCTAGACAAGCCTAGGCCAATACTTAACCAATTTTTTGCTTTCCCAAGTCACTATTTCCTTGTGTTTTTTCCTTGGGAATTAGCCCCCTATTAATTAGGGAAATTCCTCAATATGAATTGTACAATCCTCATAGGCCTTCCTTTGATTGCATGCAAAACTTGTACAATTTAGATGATTATACAATTGATAGTACATTGTCCCTGAACTCCAATATCAATTGGGTAACTCTCAGATCTAACATGCATGAGTTATTTATGAGTGAATCATCAGTTTACTGGTTGACCACTGCAAGCAACACCATGCTCCACTGTAGGAAGCACCACACTACTAGACCTCCCACTGGTTCCTCCAATAATTGGAACTAGTTTAACTAACTTTAACTCATTTAAATTGAATTAATTAGTTACAACTCACAATAAACTCAACCGGGGCTCCTATAATGTAGGGGACACTCTACATGACTCAAGTTAGACCCTCAATTCGAATTAACTGAGCCAACTAAGTCAAATTAACTTAGTTGACTAATACAAGTTGTCATGAGATGTGGAATTACAATTTTATTCCTAATTTAATTCAAGGACAAAAATAAATTATGATTTTCTTGTTGCATTTTCAACAGTCTGTGGATGGCCTACTACATGGGAAACCAGGCCACTAACAAAATAAGAAACTATCGGTCTTTGAGAATAAACAAACCAAAATAAACATTATGACTATCCAAAAAAATTGCTTTTTCCAAATGGATAGAAAGGAAACTTTTGGATAATGCATTTCAACCTTATCATGCCTACTGTTAAGAAAAACTTATTGTAAATAGTTAAGCATCAAGAAAACTAAGAGGAATTAGAAGCATTGAGTTCTATTGGCACATGTTCCATAGGGATGTGGCTACTTATTCCAGGGCTTAGAGCCACATTCTCTTCTATACACACTAAAATGTTTTTCATATCTTTTAGTTGTAAAGCCATATACTCCAACACTAGGGGTATTTCATCCTAGACATCATTCCTGTCCAATAGAACATAGTTGAATATTTCCTTTATCTGCTAGAAAAGGTTTATAGCATAAGCTTTAGATCTATAATACATGCATTCATTATGTTGTTCATGGGCATGCCTCACATCCAACATCCAAATTTCCACTGCATTTAGGAACTTAGAATCAAACATACAATAACACTCCCCAATCATGTCAAACTCCACCTCATGCAACTAGTCTCTTATTCCCTCATGCAATTGGTCTCTTATGCCATGTAGGATTTGTTCCCTATTGAGTTGAGCCAAGGCTTGATCCCATTGCTGAACTTGAGAACCCATCCATGAGCCTCAACCTCCATCACCACGACTAGAATGAGCCCATTGTCTCACCTTTGTTGTAATAGAAGAAGAAGGGAGAAACACTCAAAGACTAAGGAAAGAGACATTGTAAAGAGGGAAATACAACGACAGGAAAATATAATTCACATTAGAGAAATTTTAAGGTCTAAAACGGGCCTCAAAACAAAATTGTACAACCAAAATCAACTTTATAAGAATTAATAGAATTCAAGATTATTATGTCAACCATGGGGGATGATTCACCATTTTTTGAGACCCGGATGCGGGTGATTATCCAGGTAATTAATATGATAAGACAGTTGGGCGGTGGAAGGGTTGGCCACATGGCTTCCTGCGTCTTCCCCCAAGCCAACCTAAGACGCATTCAAAGCACCTTGCAGGTGCCATTAAATGAGTCCCAAGCCTGAGACTGCTCCACCTCATTCATAGCCATAGCATCTACAGATCATTATGCAATCCCTCCCCCCTTACTCCACTTTGTTTGCCCTCCGCGGGCCGCAGAGCCCTGTTCACGCATTGTAACAAGTTACTGATGCTGGATGCTAAGTTTTATTGACCTGGGTAATGAATTTCATTACTCTCAAACCAGGCTCTGCAACTTAGCTTTGGCTCAGACCTCCTTTGTCCATCCTCTGCATAGTAATTCCACCAACTCCTCTACTGCTAACCTTGCCTTTAATACTGCCATGGTTCACGTCTGACATTGAATGCAAAGCAGGAGAGGAGGCACTTGCGATGGAATCATCGGCCCTCCTGCAATGCCCAGCCCTGACTCTATCAACCGACAATCCCAATCCTACTAGCTCATTCTATGGCTGATACCCAGACACCCGAAGCAGAAGGGAAAGAGCTAGGCTCCAAGGTACTGGGCGAAGGGATGTTGTGGTTCACACAACAAATTTTCCCCTTCCTCCGCATCCAGCTCCCCATACCACTCAATTCCATTTTTGCAGCACCCTGAATCAACCCGTAATCATCACCACTGTTATTATCACATTCTCTGAAGAAATGGAACCACCGACACCTCCGCCTGAACACAATGACGAGCAGAACAGGGTAGCACCAAGCAACAGGGGCATTCGCAGCCCAGGCAATCAGCAACCCGACGAAGATAGAGCCACCCTGCATGGCAAAGCGCTGACTAGCAATCAACAAGCCGTGGAAAGCAAACTTGGTGACACGCAGGCTTCAGGCAGCCAATGGGCCGACACGTCTGGCCTACATGTGGGCACAGGTAGCACCGAGGGACACGTCAGCCGAAGAAGATGATTGGTACAAATATGTGTGTCGGATCGAAGAAGAACCGGCCCCGGACAATCTTTAGTCTCGACACTTGGCAGCCAGGTGTCGCCTTTTTTTCCAGGTGGATGCTTCTCATGCTGACTGCGCATTTACGGTTAAGTCTATGTTTTATGGTTATGTCTATGCAATGTCTAAGATGTTTTTTGTTTTTTGGTCAAAATTGTTAACCCCTGTGTGGGTCCTTTTGATTTCACGGACTCATTTCCCTTCTGTTGGGGCAGTCACAGCTAGAGAGTATTAGTTTGTGATGAATGATGCTCAGTACTATTGAGGCCATGCCTCTTTGTAATTACCTTTTTTTATCATATTAATAGAACAATCTTACTTAGAAAAAAAAGATTCACCATTTTTTGAGTTTTAAAAAAAAAAAAAAAAAAAAAAAAACCCTACCATTTCAACTTATCTCCCTATGGTTTTACTCAAATTTTGAATGAGAACACTTGTTGGATGTGAAATTTAATTAATCATCCAAGAAGTATCCATGTTGCATACTTTTGATGGACACCGCTGCACGAAAAATGAGTAATACATGAAAAACGTGATTGCAATCATGTGTTTTCATTTTTTTGTGTAGCAAGGTCCATCAAAAGTATGCAACATGGGTACTTCTTTCGTGAGGAATTAAAGTATGCATCCAATGAGTGCCCTTGCTCGAAATTTGAGAAAAACCATATGGAGATAAGTTGAAAGTATGAGTTGAAAAAATAGTTCTTTTTTTCCTTTTTCCTCTAAAATTTGATGATGTAATCTAATCTTATTATATTATTTCCACTATTGTTTTATAATATTACTTAGGAGACCCACTTTAGACCAAAAAAATTCTCTAATGAAGGCATAACCCGTGCAACATTGAAAAATTCACAGAGAAACACCTAGAAGAATTAATTTTTAAAAATATGTTTTGGTCCTTGAGGGGCTACTAAAACTCAGCAACAAGGTTCAAAGACATTACAACAAAGTTCATCATGTCATTTGAAGGAATTAAACCTGAGTGGAGAGGATAATAATTATTCCTCCCAATTTCCCAAGATAAATCCAATTAACATCTTTATCATATTATAAGGATATAAAATCACATATTTTTTTTCTTAAAATATAATGTAATGTCCATATTAAATTACATTTTGAATTATATCTTATATATAATATATAGAAATTATTAATATATATATTATATATTATAATATATATATAACTGTTAACTAATAAAAATCAGAATTATGTAAAAAAATCACTCTTTTTTATCATAAAAAAAAATGTTAAAATAAATCAATTTTTCTTGATTTTTTTCCATTTTTTTAATAACTAAATTAATACTAGTTTCAACAACATTATACTATAAAACATTAATTTTATTTTTTTAATATCATATATTAATTTTATGTTGAACAATAACATTATACATTTTCACTCCCGGATCCGGGTGATTGTAGTGCTTTAAATGGCATTCATGCATAGTTAAGTCGCATGATGCCGCCACCTGCTCTGCAGCGTGGAGCCCCAGACGCAGAACGGAGGCGGGGAGAATGTTTTTATGGCTTTGGGACGGTGCAGGACAGCGCCATTAATGGCAGACGAAGCCCAATGCAGTCTGTGGAGCATTATTTACAGGCAGCTACTCAATGATTATTCCATCATGCATTTGGTCGAGGACTACTCTGTTCGGTTCGTTGTGAGATTTGTGGGTGAGGCCGAGAGGGAGCCCCGCCTCAGAGGGGAAATTCGAGCTGGTTCTGGCTCGAATTGGCAGCCCTTCTACTCGTCCTACGTTCTTCGCTTTGGAATTCCTTCAACAGCTTGGGGTAAGTGCTCCATTCGCTGCCATTTCAGTTATTTAGGCTCTGTCTCTCGGTTTAGTGTTTCCATTGTCTTCTGTTCTATTTCTCGTTTCGGTTCGGGGTCCTTGGATGCTCTGAGGCACAATTCCGGCTTCCGCACTGTTTCGTTGAACGTCACCGTCATTGTCTGCACCATGAAGCGACCTGGGAAGCGTTCTCGCTCCGGGGAAAGACCTGGCAGCAGCAAATGACCCTCTGCTCGCCCTTCGTCCACTCCTCTACTCACCACCATCAACCTCACTTCTTCCCCTGAGGATCCTCCTGCAAGTAACCCCACTCGCCATCCGATACCCAACAGCGCTTTCCAATCCACCCATTTTAAATTTCAAAGCAACCTGAACCGCCCTCTGATATCAGCCCAGATAACCATCCTAATGACGGAGGAAATCAACCAGGTGCCTCCTATATCCTGCATTGACCCCAATTCTTCTAATAGCAGTGAGCGTTCCTCTGCCCAAATCGCCATGGCCGCCAAGAGGGATGCTGAACCAGTGATTCAGGTCGACTCTCCCTCCCTAATTCCTCCCCTGAGTGGCTGCATCAACCTAATCCTGGACCCCGACACTGGCAACATCGACAGAAACCAGGAGGGCAACGTGTTGAATGAAAAAGACGGGCTCAGCCACGACGACGCGTGTCAGCAAGCCGAGGAGACACAAGGGGAAGAGGACAGTTGAACAGATGGCTCCTGTGTTTGCACTTTTTGGTTTTTGGAAGCCTGCTTCGGGAGCATGGCCCAGTTTTGAGAACTCTTCGGCCGCGGCGTATGCTAATGTCTTGGTTCAGGGTTACTAGTCATATGCTTAGTTTCAGTACTCTCTCTCTCAGTTTCTTTGTAATGCCAATGAATTTGGCTGTTTTTTCTGTTTATCTGGTTGTTAGTTTTGATGAGATCCCCAGCTCTTCCGTAATGGGGAAATTTTGTAACATATATGATGTGCAGGCTTCTGCAGCTGCCCCCTCTTGTAATTTTATTACGTTTACCAGTTAATAGAAATAGCATAGTCTTTTACTGAGAAAAAAAAAAACATTATACATTTTCACGAGCCCCAAGGGTTAGCTCAGTTGGTCAGAAATCGTGCCTCGCCATCAGGAGGTCACAGTGTCGAACCTGCCCGAAGCCCTTGGGGTTAAGTCTTGCCAATAGGCCGAGGGGCGATTAACCCATATTTTTCCATGGACGTAGCGACCACTCACTGCCCAGGGTGTTCGTGAACCACACTAAAAAAAAAAAACATTATACATTTTCACTCTTAATTGTAAAATATATCTTTTAAGTTAATTGTAAAATATATTTTTTAAATTTCAAAACAATTACTATTTGATATTTTTCTTAAAAAGTTATGTTTCTTTTCTTTTCTTCTTTCATTTTAAAATAGATATTTATAGCATATTGGCATTGTTAGCGCTTGAGATTTCACCTCAGGTTGAGAAAGGCAAATCTTCAAGGCTACATCAAACCATTTCACCTCGTAGCTAGCCCTACGAGGTATGAGAAGGCTCTCTCGGGTCAGATTCGGTAGATCTATTAATATGATAAGCTGACCAATTAGGAATAAAGGTCTTAGGCTAGTAAATTGATATAGGAAGGTTTGCTTGGGGTTTTGAATTAAATGACGGGGCTTTTCTGGGCTACATGGGCAAAATCACAGCTTGAAACAGAGAAATATAATGACTACACAGATTATTAATTGAGGCAAGGTAGGCAAGCAATTTAACACCAAATCTAGATTTTAATGGGATGGAAAGACTGGTGAGGAGCTAAGGAGGGCAGACAATAACTCTGAATCCTCCTTAAACAGAAGAAAACATCGAATGTGAGCAAATTTATAGGAGGATCATATAATACTATGAATTCCTACCTAATCACTTCATT
Source organism: Pinus taeda (assembly GCA_000404065.3). NCBI lineage: Eukaryota > Viridiplantae > Streptophyta > Pinopsida > Pinales > Pinaceae > Pinus > Pinus taeda. The sequence goes on along the minus strand of APFE030841681.1, from coordinate 4,096 downwards.
TGCTCAATTAGATATGATCATGAGGTGAATGAAACATGACAGTCTAACAGTTTACATATGAGACAAAGGAAAACCTATGCTAAATCAACATACCACATGAATCTCAGCAAACAGAGCTGTGAAATTCCATTAAATTCTCTGCCACAAACTGTACAAGAAAGCTCTGCTATGCCCCAGCAGCTCCCAGCACTCAGCGCTCATAAAAAATCTCTCTTTTCTCTAACCCTCTCAAATGACATTTTTAATACAATCAATAAAACTGCTGCCCAAAACAGGGGCGCTGTTTAACTAAAATCATCAAAAAATAAAAAAATAAAATAAAATGTTACATCTATTCTCTACATGGTACAGCGTTTCTCTGACTCTTTTGACAATTGGCTCATTAAGAGAAAATCTGGTGCTAAGATCTCATAGAATCAGGGCTACGGATTAAAATAGGCAAATGCGTTTCTTTTGAAATCCTCTGCTGGCTAACACATGGAGGGCAGATCTTCATAGGATCCGGATTGAAATCAAATCACATTCTTTGGCTATGATAGACAACACAAAATCCTCCATTTGCTATTAAAGATAGAAAGCTTTCATTATTCTAGCATGAAGACCGAAATAGGCAAACGATCCTTGACTGCCACTTTGCAACTGCTCTCAATTTCTGGAGATACGTTCCTGGATTTTATAGCTGCGCCCCAAATCTCTAGAAACACGTTGGTCATTCAAATAAGGAAATCTGAAGCCATAAATAGGAAATTGAATCCTATTTTTCTGCCTATGTTTAATATTCTGTGCTTGTATCGGTCTTTACTTTTCACTTTTCATTACCAGGTTAGATTTTCCATTTGAATAACACCGATTTTTTTCAATAAAGCTGATCCTTGAAGCGCATTTTGACAGGAGAAAATCACTACAGGTCAATGCCCAGCTATATGCCCTTCAAACAACATTTCACCATTTTGCCACGTTCTAAGCCTTGCAGCGATCATCAATTACTCGATAGCCAGCAATCTTAGCATTCTGATCTAACAACCCAGATGCAGCCTCAAATTCCACGATCAATCATTAATGTGAACAGAGTAGTTGAAGCCCCAGACATGGGATCCGCATGTACTGTCTGAGAAGATCCTTGAAGCTCTATAAGGTTGGCCTTGATATCAACAATTCCTGAATCAAAATCACCTGCTTTGCGAGCATCTTACACCAAATAAAATACTCAAAAATCCGTTTTTGGATATCAGGTGCCAATCCCAAAATGCGATTTAAGACACGACCAAGTTCCTTCAACTGATATCAATACTGCCTTTGCCAAACTATGAAATTCTTGAATTTTCTCACGCTCTCCAACTTAGCATTTCGGAGGTAAAACAAGTCGATCGCTCTGCTCAATGATAGCTTGCCCAGCTCTAGATTGAATGGACTTCAGATGCATTCACCAAAAACTTAGCAAGCACCCCTAAACTGAACAGCAGAAAATACCAATTCAATAGGCATAAACAAAAAGAGAACCTACCCCGCATCAAAGTAACTCGATCCGTTTCTCTCCAGATCTCGTCAGAACTTTTCAATCCCCTTTTGAATGCCAGCCATTCTAAGGAAACTTGAGGGATTCAAACTCTGGACCTTGTGGAAGTTTTTTAATTATTTTGGAGATGGAGATAGAAGGGTTATCGGTGGTGTGCGCAGGGCTCAGCTACGCGTCTCAAGATGCTGATGGCAAGCGAAATGAGTATATAAAGAGTGAAAACTGTTTAGAGAACTTGAAGGACTTGCAGCGATTTCTTCGCAGAGACCACCCACAAACCAGAGATGTGTTTAAACAGCTTGGCAAGTGGAATACAGTGTCTCAGGACTTGATACCCATCATTGAACAATATCGAAACGAGACTGAACTTGTAATGAACACTGTGAAGGTTATAGTTTTCCTCACTATGCCCATTGATCCTTCCTCTGATGACATCTCATTACAAATGGAGTACCTTTGGAGCTTCAAGGCTTCGTTTTCCTGCAATGATGCAATTGCTGGCATTGTTTCTCTTTTAGAAGAACCACTGGAACACTTAGAAACAAAAAGAGAACCTCCCAGAGATAGAAGTTGCCAAAGGAAATACTTCAATATTTTCAAAGACCAAAATGTTGGAGGCAAATTTTTTGAGTTTCAGGCTGACACTAACAATTTGTAATTTTGTTAAGTAACCTGGCACATGCATTTGATAGCTGCTGAGAGGTAGCCTGGATGGCTCCATTGTTGGCATATACTTACACTGACACATTATTATCATACTTAAGTTCTTCCCCAAGTTCTATGTCGCGACATGGATACATACCCATTTGATAAATTCTAGTATCTAAAGTCTCTGTGTAAACCCTGTCAATTAATAAATTTCCTGCACAACTGTGGTTGAAAAAGCGTGCCAAATTTGACATTCTAAAAATGTCGATAACCAGTTGATCCTCTTCAGCAACACTTGGATGATCCATACTGACAAGATATTTGAGGTTGTGTTCATCACACATTTGAGCACGTTCCAGGGCTTCATTCTGAGATAGCACCTCTCCAACATATTCAATAACAAACTTTCCCCTTGGGATTTGTTCAATCAAACACTTTGCTCCACACGGGCACTAATGAACTTTCCATGGAAATATTTCGCCTTTGAAAGCGGATTCCTACATTTGAGACTTCTGCTGCCAACATCATGATCAATAACGCTGCTACTTGAGGTTGATCCAAACCTACATCTTCATTTGAATATGCTATTATCTGTTGTACAAATTCATTCGCAGAGCACAAGATATATGTGCCATGGCTTTTGCCCATGCAATACATAACAGAGATAATATCTTGCTCATCGTGGGGATGCTTGTCCAGATTCGTCATAAGGGCTTCAATTGTCATTTTAAACATAGATATGCTGGGTAGCTTTATTCGACCAAGAAATTTCCTTGCTGCAGAACGTATATCAGAGTTAATGTCATCGAACATACCAAGAAACATATGCATGTCTTTTTCCTGCACTGTCGAACTGTTAACATGAGCCATGTCTAGCAAACCATGCAAGGTATGCATGCGAACCTCCGTAGAATCATCATTCAACATATCCATCAAATAAGTCCAGTGCATTATCAGCAAATTTCTTAGAGAATCCACTGAGCCTTATCAAATTGTCAATGGTAGCTATACGAACCTCTGGGAATTCATCTTCAACAGCGCTAAAAGCGAGAAGATCTAATCCTCTGCCATGGCATGCTAGGTCTCTATCACCCTCAGGAGTTCCACTAGAGAAGTTATTTGATACCCTCTTCGCTTCTTGCCCCAAAATCTTCTTATTCAAATCTTGAAACAACACACTTTCAGATAAGAGACACATTCTTCCAAGAGCATAAAGAGCTTCACTTCTTACTTTCATATTCATATCCCTTGAGATAGTACACAACTGGAGAAACGCCTCATTTATTTGGTTTGTGCGTTGTCCTTCCTCTACTTGGTGCAGAGGCAAGCAGCTAGGTTTTGGGAACAGTAGCCACCTTGCCAAGGTCACATTAGCAACAACTCTGTTTACCAGAAATGATCAAATGCAGGGATTGCTGATGATGTTGAATTGCGCTTGTGCAGGGATACGGGCTTGAAGTTTCTGCTGCCTTTTGAAGAGCTGGAGCATGAATTACATAATTTAAAACAATACATTATGATTTCTTCTTCAAAACAGGGTTTTGAAGAAGAATCAATCTCTGACGTGAGACGGAGTCTAACAGAAGGGACCACAGAGTTCGAAAAAAGCCAGACTGGTAACCCGACAGTTAACCCTGGGAGAGTTAGCGTTGCCATATAGAGGGCACCAGCATTTCCAGGAGAAGGGAAACGACCAACATCCCCGCTAGGTGGGGGATTGAGGTTGATGAATCCCGGGAAATTTGCCATGTAAAGACGAAGTCCTAGTCAAACTATCGCACTCAAAATCTAAATGGGTAATGTGATCGCGGCCAGGTAAATTATTAAGACATTTTAATTTGACCTTTTCATATTTAGAGAGTCGAGAAAAGGATGAAAAGTTGACTCTAGTCTCCTTCGAATGTTTTTCGAGCACGAAGTGACAAGCTGCTC